>ATSW01010031.1:0-11760 GCA_000444245.1 Botryllus schlosseri
AGCCTACATGATGTGCATATGCCGTCGGGCAAGGAAGATGCAGATTATAGCCTTGTAGCAGGGTTGGGATGACTCGAGTCATGACTTAACTCAAGTCAGACTCGAGTCACCTTTTTCGTATGACAGGTCGGAAAATGTATTCGGCGTCTGAGTATTGCTACATTGATATTGAGCAGAGTGTGAAACGGGTTTCTATACTTGCTCTCGATATTACCCCGTTAACAAGTTATACAGCAATAGCCAACGCCTCAATCGCACCGATTTGATTTTAACGATCCAGTAAACATATGAAGTAAAGATTGACCCCATACGCCTGCTAGATTGATTAGTGGAATAAGCATCATTCGCTGACTAGGCCTACGTAGCTTATTTCGATCGTGATGTTTTGTGATTGTGGGTCAAGCTCGCAGCAGAGAGTCAATAAATATTTACAAACGGAAAGTTGGATATTTCGAGCAAACTTTTGCAACAAAGCAAGTAAAACTTTTGAGATTGTCAAGGTACATGCTCGTTTAGTGATGATTTTTTATGCCTATAGCGCCATGCATACAGAGTGGCCTGCAGTTGAAATGCAATAAATTTGAACCAACGATGTTGTAATGAAGTGAAAATTGTAGTATATGAAAAAGGTTCACAGTGCAGAACCTACCAAGGTTCTGTTGTGAACGCGAACCTCTAAATTTCCGAGGTTCACACACAGAACGCGAACGTGAACCTCACGTTCACACCATCCCTACTATATTATCTATTAAACTACTAGATTAAAGCTGCCTCTCGGTTAAAAAAACATATTCAATCACTGGTACAATGGTGGAGGGGTTGCCGAGTAGAGCTACGATATCGATGGGCACGTGGCTCCGTTCTGCTATGTCCAATAAATAATTTCGCTGCACGTTATAGCGAGTGCATTGAAGCAAAAAATGCTCCACCGTTTCAGATACGCCACATGTCGCACAAAGACCATCGCCGTGACAACCTAAGCGATGTAAATGGGCGTTCAGTTTACAATGCCCAGTCTGAAGTCGTATCAGTATCGATGATTCTTTTCTTGAGAGCCCTAGCATCGGAGAAATCCCGTGTGCTGCTTGTATTCTCTTGTAGAGATTTTCCGATCCATTTGTGGCAACTTCGTCAATCCATTTTAGGCGAGTTAATTCTTTAGCCATTGTTTTGGCTTCTTGTCGGGAGAGCGGGATATCTCTGATTGCTCGTGGAGTTGAAGACGACGCAGCGTCCTTTGCTAATTCATCGGCTACTTCGTTGAATCCAACTCCACAGTGACCTGGAATCCAAAGAAACGTAATATTTATTCCAGCGCTATCCAGCTTTGTGCAAGACTTGAAAATATCATTAACCAATGAGCGAACATGGCTGGTGTTACCGGTTTTCAAAATAGTTAATGCGTTCAAACTATCTGATAGAATTGCGATTCCAGAGGTATATGTAGATCCTTGGCGCGCGGCATCAATTAACCAATTGAGACTTTCGCATATAGCGACTAACTCTGCCGTTAATATGGATATACTGCAATCAAGGGCGGTTTTATGCGACACATCGGAATATTTAATATAAAAAGCGGCCCCACAGCCATTTACGGTCTGTGAGTGGCATATATATATTCTTCACAGGTTTGTCTGATAATTTCTGGGTGATCTGATTTCTTGATCACTGTGGAAAGGTTTATGTCTACAGTATACGCAGGATTTTC
Organism: Botryllus schlosseri; assembly: GCA_000444245.1. Taxonomy (NCBI): domain Eukaryota; kingdom Metazoa; phylum Chordata; class Ascidiacea; order Stolidobranchia; family Styelidae; genus Botryllus; species Botryllus schlosseri. The sequence goes on from ATSW01010031.1 coordinate 1,709, forward strand.
CCACGGGGCTATAGTCGATGGCCCAATGTTTTCGATGCGGGCATCTTCCAGGTTCCGGGTAAGCATATTAAATGTAATAAAATTTGCAGAATCTGGAAAGATCTCTTGCCAGGCTTCTTCAACCAGTGATTCACAGGGGTTGCTATTTTGTGACAGTATTGTTGCGCGGAAATTCAGGCACGCCTGGTAATGCCGTAAATGTATTGGAGCTTCGCCACAGGTGTTCTGCAGCGTGTATACGGGCGTTGTGGTCATCGCTCCGGTACATATCCTGAGGGCTGTATTTTGTATTTTCTGGATGGTCAGTGTAACGGCCTTCGAGGACATCAAATATGCTTCAAAACCATATTCCATAACTGGACGTATTAAAGCTCTATACAGTGAGAGAAGGCATGTCGTTGAGGCGCCCCAAGTCGTACCACACAGTAATCGCAAAACGTTAATTCGTTTTGCGCATCGTTCTGTTACCATGCGCGAATGAGTTCGGTAACTGAGGCGAGAGTCGAAGGTAATACCCAAATATTTGTGCTCCTTTTTTACTGGGAGACTCGCGTTCTCTATAGATAGACTTACTTCCGGCACTTTACGGCGTCTGGTAAAGATGATAGCCGCCGATTTGTTAACATTTACTCTCAGTCCCCATTTCCGGCACCATGCTGATAATTCAGTTAATGAGGATTGTAACTTGTCCAAGACATTAGGAATCTGAAGTCCAGACTCCCAAACGCAAGCGTCGTCCGCATATAGATTAATGTTTGACTCAATATTATCGGGGAGGTCATTTACCAATATTGAAAAAAGTAAAGGGCTTAGTACACTGCCTTGCGGCGTCCCGTTGTCGAGGACAAAGGTGCAAAAGCAAGTGTAGTAATGCCTTAAATTTCCGGAAATAAAGCTGCACAATATGGCATTTTTACGGTCCCCCATATTTTTATTGACGTTTTCTAATCGCGCAAAGTGTTTACACCGTATCCTATACAACTTCTCCGTATTGCTCTTCGACTAAACTACGGACCTTATAATACGGGGGATGGCGCCATACCATGCTATTTTCTAAAACGTGCTGTTCGAGAAAACAGAGGATAAGTATCGCATTTCCATAATAATACTATCATTTTCATCCCATGATGTGGACGATTGCTTATGCTTTCGAAAATTGGATACCTGCTCGTATGCATCAATATGAATCAAGCTCGTCACCTTTCGCATAGCTCAATTTGCACCTTTTTACAATCCATGTGAACGAATTAGGATCGTTTCCACAACTACTTACTTACTTGAGTACTTTTAAAGTCAGTAAATTCAACTTCTACTTCAAATAGTTTTAGATTGCTTATGGAAGAAGTACTTCTACTCGTACTTGAGTAGATTTTTTCGTCGCTACTTCTACTTCTACTTGAGTAGCCTTCTTGACTACTTTGACCACATCTGGTCGTAAGTTGTAATCACGAGTAACTCTGCGTCGGTAATCTGCTTCGATATGTTTGTGCTGCTTATAAGCTTTTGTGCTTGTCCCGAGAAGGGAGATGTAGTGGTAGCTCTATGGCGCCATAGAGCTACCACTACATCTCCCTTCTCGGGACAAGCACAAAAGTTTATAAGCAGCACAAACATATACAACGCAAGCACCTGCGATGTTGTCACACCCTAGTGGCGCCATAGAGCTACCACTATACTTTTCACCTCAAATCCCGTACAACAGCAGTTCGTGTCACGCTGATAGAGTGAGCGGTTTTGCCTGCAAACCTGGTCACGTAGAGCGATCATTGCGCAGAGCGATCTGCTTTATCGAAATGCACTGCACGTTTTGTCCCATTAGAGATGAATGTTACACGTGTTATGAACTAGAAATATGATAAGTGACTTGTGGTCCCGGACGAGTAAAATATAGCTGAGAAGAATGCATTGATATTCTGGTTCAATTTAACCAGAGGTGGCCAGTAATAAAGTACTTCTACTTTTTGAAGTACTTGAAGTAGATTTTGCCTACTCGCACTACTTCTTAAGTAGTTATGATTTTAGACTACTTCTACTTCTATTTGACAGTTTTCAGTTTTTAGTCCCAAAGTCAAGTCACTACCTTCGAGTCACGAGTCATTACACATTTTGACTCGGGTCAAGTCAAGTCAATCGATTTCACTGCTCTACCCGATTTTTGCGCCAGGACTTCTTTGAGTCAATTATAACTAATCTGGGGACACTGAATACGAATCTGACGTTATTTTTGCTCTATCACATCACGTTGTTGAGATATTATATATGTTAAATGTTCCTACTTTTTTGTGGTAATCAAGTAGATTTGGGATACTTGCAGTACTTACTGAAGTGGTACTGTTTTACAACTACTTCAAAATCTACCTGAACATAATTCTGGATGAACTAATTACATTTGCAATTTGGTTTTTGTGAAGTAGAAAGTAGTTCAGAATAATATTCCACCACTATCATGAGTTACATTGTCATAAGAAACGCGTGAAATATAGCCTCTGAATCACGGTAACTGAATATATTTTTCATAGATTCTACCCACGGGTGGTGTCATAGTAATTTTGTGTTAGCTACAACGATGCATCTTGCGATTTCGTATGTAACCGCCTCCGTCTAACATTTGAATGTATGCGACCACCCTCCCACCGACCAAAAATACTTGGATATTTACGGACTTCATCAAACCTTTCATTTCGTATTCCACTTGAAATAGTTTTCAGATGTCTTGGGAATTATTACTTCTACTTGTAATTGGTAGAGGTGTAAGGCGATACTTGTGCTACACATGGCATTTGGTGTAGGCCATAAAATGTCGAGATGTATCGACAGTCCTAGAACCGATGNATATTTATTTCTATTGTGAAGTAACACGNACTTCAGGTTTCGTGTTGAGCTGTTNGTAAGCGGTCTCCATTGATCTNGTTGTCTATAAANNACAATGCAAAAGAAGCCCTTTATACCATGGCAATAATCCAAAAGAAATAAAGCGTTCGGAAACAGCTTTCCTCGATTCCGATAAAATGTAACAGANTATGAAAACTGGAGAAAAAGAATTAGCATGATAAGTACAGGCGTGTAGATTAATGATGATAAGTTATCATGATAAGCCCTTTTTTCTTTGCAAAAGCANACATCCTGTTTCTTCTAATGTTTCAAAGCAGGCTTAAGGGTCACATATTTGGGTCAATTACCGGAGTCAACAATTCTATTCTGCATAGTATACCAACAATACAATGTTTGTTGTTTGCCAACTTTTACGTTTTACGAAAGAGCAGAGTGCAGTCACAAAATGCATTGACCGATTAAGTCTGCAGGACAGATGTATAAAGACAGATAACGTATAGGGAACTGAATTAGGTTACTAGCTACTAATCACAATCTTTAAATGAAGANTGGTATATAAAGATGATGACTACTACCGACTAAAATTAGTTGCATNNNCGTATAAATTTATTGGTCGAAAAGAGGTCCTGATTGAAAGAAGATAGAGAACCACTGGATTCAAGTTCACCGAAAACTCAGTCATTCTGTTCTACAACAACCCAGGTTTCATCATTATAGATGATTTCGATAACAATATTTGATTTGTTGCAGTTGTANACTCACCGTAATGTCACTAACGAAAGCCGAAATATGATTAATTTACTAAAGTGGGAAAACTTCATANGGAAAAATTTTGACATATGATGGAGAAATTCTGAGCACANAATCGGATTTAACTACCTTAAATTAGCCTAAAATCAATCANTAANATTTTTNGCGCAAANNTTTTTTCGNAATTTGTAGATCAGNGTTTTCGAAGTTGACTCGAGTCGAGTCAAGNCACTCGATTTTTGGAGGTGGCTCGAGTCAAGTCGAGTCAAGTCAAGTCAAGTCACGAGTCAAGTCACAATTCAAGTCAAGTTTCCTTTTCGAAGTATGAGGCATGCTTACGTCATTGCATTTTGCTAGCTGTCTGAAATACAGANTGAGTGGTCATTGATTCTAAACCGCTGAACGAATATAAAGTTAAATATACACGCAAGAAGGCGCTGTAACGCTCACATATAAGTAGAACTGGGAAATGCTAAACTACGTAAGTAATTGCATAGCCTCAGTCAGTAGTGACCAGCTAAATTGGAGAATATAGACACGAATTGATAAGATGCAATTCGAGCCTGCGCTAACAGTTGAGGACTATATAAACTATATTCTAATANAATTTCAATAAAACAAGAGGTTTGGTTGAGGTAAGAACGGNGAACANAAATATACATTTTGGTATTAAATTACTTTAACATNGTTTACGACAACGTAAGCTGTCTGTTTGTTTGTTTGTTTGATGTATTCATGGTGGGTGTCGACTACTATGGTCATTTACACCACGCCGATATTGCTCATATTTGATTCCGTATCTGCCGACTTGTAGCACGACNCATTTCTAGGCTTTTTGTAAGACACANCTTACGCGGATGAGGTGGCGAGGAGGAGCCTAGANAAACCTCCAACACTTGGGTATAGGAATTCTGAAGTNNACCTCGGTCGAACTCGAACTTGCAACCCATTGGTGTTGCACTTGCATCCGCGGATTACACCACTGCGCTATCTCGCCCCAGCGTAAGCTGCATAAGCTTCGATCAATTCGTTTGCGGTCAATTTATTTGTACGGTTGAATAGTATATTCATATNGAAATGACACCCGAATATTTTCGGCTGACACTCGTCAGGGGTAGTCGTCAGCAACTATAGTANAGAATAAGTTGCTGACGATTACCTCTGACTAGTGTCAGCTGAAAATATTCGGGTTTCATTTCAATATGAATAATATACTGAATATGAATATACTGNAGTTCTGTACCTCCAAGAACAGGCCTGGGCAAAGTGCGGTCCGCGGGCCAAATCCGGCCCGCGGAGCGATTCTGTGCGGCCCGCCAAAGGTTGCTTGACATTTACGATATAAAGCCTACTTTTTAATGTTGCTGCGTGGACTAAAACCATATAGGAAATATAAACGGAACCGGAAATTCGTTTAACTATCAAGCCTGTTCATTAACATACCGTGTTGTCACATTACGCATTACACGGTCTGTGTTTCAAATTGTTACGTGTGTGTTTCCAAATCCATAATTCGTAAAACAAGTGAATCAGTGCTCATCATTTCTATGAATATATCACCATCCATAAAGGATGTCCAAAAAACGTCGAAAGTTGATATTCTAAGATGGTTGATAACTGCGACCTTGGCTAAACAACGAGGCCATTTCGGCAAGCTGCACAGTGCACACGTCTTGGAAACCAGCTACCATGACAATACGCTATATGTTGTTCTCAGGACCGTAACTCCCGCATCCCAAACCCCNCAATTGGGTGGCGAGCTCGACGTGCGCCCAAAATTATTTCGTGAATGAACATAAATTATAGGGTATTTTTTTTGACAATTTATGCAATTTCATTCAAATTTTTCTCGCGCTCCGCGCGATTTAGAGANCAACAGTTTTTAGAATTGGGCATTTCNGCGTTAGCCATTACCACGCTACGACGCACCAAGATAAATNAACTTTAGGCCAACACGGGATCCCGAGAAGGCACTGCAATTGCAACTGCTNATCAAATTAACAAAGTAAAGGGGAAAAAAGCTCGACAGCGAGAAAACCTTGGCCAAAAAGGACTGCCCTTATGTTGACCGAAAACCACGGAGTCCAATTGTCCATAGGCAATATTTGCCAGTGAAGAAATACCAATCGGGAATCGGGTGCGTCTTTTTAGTTTGGTACGCTTTGGCGATTTCAATATCCTTTCACACAGCAGACGGGAGGTCACAAAATACCAAACATGTAACGAAGTNATTATACCAACGGGCTCTCACGAATATTTCCAAGACAGTATCTCACTCAGCTTTAGCGGTAAAACTGAGTAGGCCACTACGTGGGCTGAGAGAGGTTANAAAATAGCAATATAGGCTATATGCAATTACCAATATTATTGACCGATTGAATCATGAATCAAGAAAAAATTCCGCGCTTTGCGCGATTAGGGCATAAACGTTGCCAATTAGTGTATACAAGACATCTCGTGCATCTCGATGGAGCTGATCTGGGGTCGAAGCCGCCTGGAGCTTGATTTAGAACTCTATGGGGCCCAAGACCAACGTTTGGGGGGGATGNCGACGGGTTGTTTCGGCCATTCCAAATNNATTTTAATGTATTGATAGAAAAACGCGGATAGGGGTTTAAAGAGACTTTAAAATGTATCATGCTTAACATTGTTTAAAAATATGATGGCAAATAAATATTTTTTGGGGTAATTAACCGTCACTTTTTCATTCCCCAATATCAACACATCCACTGAGCACCAATTCTTATAATTCACTGCTACCAATTNAGAAATAAAATCGTTACGCTGTATAGTGTATCTTCTAAAATTTCTGACTCGGCCCGCCCACATATTTCTGTTTCTCATTTGAGGAGGGTTGGTGCGATGACATGCAAAATANGGTCAATAACATGCAAAATAAGGACAGTCGCGACATGCAAAATAAGGTCAGTCACATCCAAAATAAGGTCAGTCGCGACATGCAAAATAAGGTCAGTCCGCGCATAAATCCAAATCTATACTTCAATTACAAATCCAACTCTTTTTCTTATAAAAAATAAATTAAAAAATATCTTTCCTATATTAGTAGCCTATACTTTCAACATTGAAATTCCGTATCTATATATCCTAAATCTTAAGATGTTTCAATCAAAAGATAACCATACGATTATTTCGATTACGAGGTCAGTCGCATGTGGAATATTATTATCAGTCCGCGCATAAATCCAAATCTATACTTCAATTACAAATCCAACTCTTTTTCTTATGAAAAATAAATTTAAAATATCTTTCCTATATAGTACTTTCATGATTAACATTCCTCATCTATATCCTAAATCTGAAGAAGTTTCAACATAACGTAATCAGACGATTATTACGATTAGGGCTACGAGGTGAGTCGCATGCAAAATATTATCAGTCCGCGCATAAATCCAAATATTTTCTTCAAATCCAACTTTTTTCTTATGCCACTGACCTTATTCTGCAATCTGCATGTAGCGACTAACCGTATTTCACATGCGACTGACCTTATTTTGCATGTTACTGATCTTATTTTGCATGTAGTGACTAACCTTATTTTGCATGCGACTGACCTTATTTTGCATGCGACTGACTTTATTCTGCATCTAGCGACTTACCTTATTTTGCACGTGACTGATCTTATTTTGCATGTTGCGACTAACCTTATTTTGCATGTGACTGATCTTATTTTGCATGCGACTGACTTTATTCTGCATGTAGTGACTTACCTTATTTTGCATGTGACTGACCTTATTTTTCATGTGACTGACCTTACTCTGCATGTAGCGACCGACCTTATTTTGCATGTGACCGACCTTATTTTGCATGTCGCATAAGGTCAGTCGCCAAATGTACAATAAGGTCAGTCACATGCAACATAAGGTCACTCGCATATAGGAAAAACGTTGAAGTACAGATTCAGATTTATGCGCGGTCTGCCATTTTTTATGTGACTCGATCTGCATGTAATAGCGACTGATTTTATTGTGCACATCAACGCTGCTTATATTGAAACATCTTCAGATTTGGGATGTAAGTAAGGACTCTTACTTTAATGTTGAAATCACTATAGGAAACATATTTCACATTTGATTTTTCATAAGAGAATGGTTGGATTTGAAACTTGATTTTTGGTAGGCCTGCATATTTGAATTAATGCGCTGACCGACCTTCCCAGCAAACACAAAACCGTAAAAGGATCATCCGGGATCATCTCGATTAGGTTCTGATTTTCTAAGTGTCGAGGGAATGTCTAAAATACGTAGTAGGATGGTCTTGTGGTTATATACAATCAGAATAAATTCATACTCGGTGTTGTTCCATCTCATGCATTAGGCTTCGTTATATCCGGTAGTTAACCTAATAATGCAAATTTTCTATCTCTCGCGGGTACGACTAAAATACGTAGAAAGGATGACTTTGTCGGTACATTCAATCACGATGAATTCTATCCGGTATTGTTCGATCTCATGCGGTAGCTTCGTTCTATCCATTAGGAAACAATGTTCTCCTTTCGTTTTATTGCGTGAGGATGTCACCGGTGTTGTATATTCGTGTTGTTGCTCTAAGGTCGAATAGTTTTGTTTTCCTCTGATATATATGATCTTCATTATATATATATTCGCTCTTTCGGTAATCTCGCATGTTCAACGAGTATGGTTAATAGTTTTATTCAGAGAATAACTAAATAAGTGATATGTTGTACGTTTAGGAATATGATTATCGATGCGTGACTTCTAGAATATTTCGGCGATTCAAATTTTACGTCATCGCGCCATACAAAGATTTGAAGCGCAACAGGTCGCAGCCAGGCATAGTTCGCTCTTTCTGTATGGTAAATGCCGTAAATATATAGGAATTGTGACTGACTGAGGTAGCGGGTTAAAGGTATATATGCAGTAGCATATAGCTTATGGGGTATTTCGAATTGCCTGTAGTATATGACGCCTAGAGCTGTTTGACTTTCTGCAAAACAGGTGTAGACAACTATAGAAAAGTTTCAGCTTTTCCAGGTTAGAATTAGAGCTAAACCGTTTTTCCGAATTAGATTACAATTATATTGCTGGCATTTCGCTCTAATTTAGTGAAATTAGACCACTATAATTCGCTTCAAACATCTGAATTACCGGTAACTATACCTACGGTATATCATAATATTTATGCTTGAATTTTCTAGGTATATAAGTCATATAGATACATTCCTGTAGAACACTGATTCATGATTTTATAAAAGTTGGTGCAAGAATGGACATTTTCAACTTGATGTTGATTAATGGAGCAAAATTTGATATTTGAGTGCAATTATACCTCGAATCCAGTGACAAGATTATTAATCGTTGAAACCAAACGCAGCTTGATTATGTTGGCCCAGAGAATTTGGCTAGCCAGACCATATTGATGGAATATGGTCACAGTAAGATAATATTTTGGGCTATTTTACATGAACTTTCCAACATTTGATTTGATATGTCCACTAAAACAGTTGTTATTCTGCTTTCGAATAAGACCTTAATTGCTGGTTTCAATGGTAACTGTGTTTGTCAAAGGCTGCAAAGGTAATTTCTTTTCCATGTTAGATGTTTATTTGTTTGTTTGTGGTGTTCATGGTGGTGGTTCGACTACACTGGTCATTTTACACCAGGCCGGTTCTTATTATTATTATTCCGTATCTGCCCGATTACCAGTGAACTCGGCACTTAGTGAATTCGGCCGCACAAACTCGGCACTTGGTGAATTCGGCCGTGGTAGATCTCGTAGCGGTACCGGTCACCATGATTGGTTACTGGAATGTTTGCCGGTGAACTTGGCACTTTGAGTGGTTGTCAATGTTGTACGGGGGTCAGGGCATGCGTAGATCACACAGTCACGGCGTGATTAGATCACAGATTGCGCAATTGCAGGAAATAACGCGACGCTCTTCACTTGGTGAACTCGGCCCTTGGAGGAATTGGCACTAGAACACCTTCGCATTAGAAATGCATTTAGTATGAATTCACCATGGAAAAAGAGGTTAATAATTCATTAGCATTCCTTGATGTTGTAGTGGAAAAGACGGGTGCTAATTTTGTTACATCAGTTTACCGTAAGCCTACATTCAGTGGGCAATACATTTCGTGGGATTCTTTCTGTCCAGTAAAACGTAAAGTAAATTTGATAAGAACTCTGGTACACAGGGCTCTGATGATTTGTAGTAAAGTCAAACTTGATTCTGAATTGGAGAACATTCGGTCAATCTTTCAGTCAAATGGTTATCCTGATCATATCATTAAAATGACCATAGATCGTAAACTCAAAGATTTCAGAAAAGTTAAACCGTTCGGACCTAGAAAATGTCCTGTTTATTTGCATCTTCCTTGGATTGGGAAAGTGTCCAACAGGTTTGAAAAACAAATTAAATCGTCAGTGAGCCATTGTTTTTCACAAGTAGAACCTCAGATAATCTTCACGACGAAATCTCTGATGCCTGCAAC
>KE605837.1:0-25027 GCA_000444245.1 Botryllus schlosseri
GGATCTGCGGAGTCGTATACTTGTTAGAATTGAATCAAATTTGGTGTGCAGCGTTTTTAGGGTAACCAAACAATTTAATCAGTGATAGGCTTGAATCCGGGAAAAAAGTTATTTTTGAACAGCCCTTCCGAGTACTTGATGAGTCCAGTCATTTTACGCATTTGAAAAAATGACTCAAGTCGAGTCACCAAAAAATCGTGACTCGACTGCAGACTTGGCTAATCATTTGCAATGCACATTATTCGGTTTACCTCGAAACGGTTTTCATTTTTGTGAATTTTTTTTAGGACCGCATCGAGCAATTTCAAAATGACCCGACGCAAGAGCAGATCGACGATCTCAACCAGATCGCAATATCTTACAAGGGTATGTTCGCCAGGAAAATTCCAAAGAAAGAACACTGCATGAACGCTCTCTACAGGAAGATCGACGCTTTCTGCGAGAAATATTCGATCGAGCCACGGGACGACATCGCCTTGAGCAAGCTTTATCAATATAATGAGGCATGTTGATCACAATTCCCGGTCAGGGATAAGAAAATAACATAGTATGTTTTCGTACTTGATGTTTTTGCGGCATATACACCGACTCATGATGCACTTACACACGATCTGTACATACTCTTACCGTGATGTGCAATTGTGCATTAGGGCTCTTCAAAAATGACTTTTTTTCTCAAATCGCACTGGCTAGTATTTACGGTGGCCAATTCTTTAATTATTTATTATAGTTGTGCCCACCGTAAATACTATTTTAATCAAATCCAAATTTTTTGACGGCAATATCTCCGCTTCTACTGGTTGGAATTGAACCAAATTTGGTGAACATCGTTACTACAGACAGCCTAACACTTTCATGGGGTGAACAGAAAATTTCAGATTTTTTGTTATTTATTTTTATATAATAAATAGAAACTTTCTTCTCCTGTAGCAATGCGGCTACTGGTTGGAAGTGAACCAAATTTTGGTGTGTAGGCTTAAATTAGGTAACCTAACAATTTGATCAAGTAGCCAGTGCGGTTTGAGAAAAAAAGTCATTTTTGAAGAGCCCTATTGTGCATATGCCGCTGGACAAGGAAGTTGCAGCAATAGCCTTGTGCAGGGCCTTCCAAGTCTTGCACCACCCCACCGTGCTATTCTGGAACCTGAAAGTGCTGCTTACCCAATTTACATCCTGCGCTGGGATGAAAATCTGATAAATACACCTATATTTCGCTCATGTATTTGCAGTGTAGGATAGGCGTCCGACATTAGGGAATCACCGAAATTCACGAATGTATTAGACCAGGGGCAGGATTTTCAGCGGCTCGCAGAGATTTTCTACCCTGATAGTGAAATTATAATCAGAAAGTGTTGACAAAATTTATGCGTCGCAGAGAATCTAAGTTGCCAACCTGAAAAAGGGTCATGAAACAATATTTGTTTTGCTGTTCGCGTGCACATTTGCGAGCAAAGATTTTCGACCATGAACGTTAATACGACATGCAGACTTTGATCGACCACAAATTCTTGATTGACTTCAACAGCTATTGAAGAGCATCAGGTTAATAAATTCGTTAAATACTGTTTTTAGCCTCTACGTCTACGCTTTAAACTTAAGTTTTACATTAAATTCGGTTTATTCCTTGTGTAGGTGGATAAATACGCGATAAATGTACCGGTACAGGTTCTGTAATCCGGCCCACAAAGTAGGCCACTTCGTTTTCCCATATCTGGTTGGAGAAGTTTCCTGCCCCTGTGTTACACAAAACTGCCGATAATCGAATTCTAATTTCATTTGTGAAGGTTTCTCATTTTAATTGTAACCTAATTCCTGTTTTTTAACACGAGAATGGTATAGTGCGAAACAAACCAACCTCAGTGTACCGACATTTTTCTGAACTCTAATTTGATAGGAAGTGAACTCGGTTTTTGTTGTATTTCTTCTTCGTTATTCTATTCGATTTTCGAGTTTTTGTGAATTTGGTAATTATAATCTAATTTTGAAAAAGAGCGGGGAGCTATAATTCCGATTGTAATCTAATTTGAAAAGCTGGAAATTTTGTAGCTGTAAAAACTTAAGCACCAAGACATTCGACATTCCGACCTACTCGTGACAGAATTGATTTTTTTTTTCAGGAGTTTCTCTCGACAAGCAGATACGCTCTGACGCGCGTCAAACAAGCGGTCGCGTTACGCGAAGACGCCCACGACGACGCGGAATGCAAAGATCAAAAACCAAAGAAACCTCGCCGTGCCAAGCGCGCGCCAAAATCTACAGACTCTGTCGTCAACGAACCGCCAAACTCTCAAACTAGCAAGAAGTGTGATATCTCGGAAACGGAAGGAGATCGTCTGGATAGCACCCGATCTGAGCAGGAAGAAGCATCGTCTAAAAGAAATGAGCCAGAATGTGAAAGATCGATCGGAAAATCTATTGATGACAACAATTCTGAAAATACAGACTCTACAAAAGACCCGGGCATGCATTTTCAATCCCCGGTAGAGTCGGAGGACCAGTGCCGTGACGAATTCGTGTCTGTGATGCCTGTTCTGGCCGCGGACGAACCAGACACGCCTGAAATTGAAAACGTAGGCGGTCCAGGTCACGAAATCTTTGAAACGGCCGCAGACAGTATTTCGGAAGACCTCAAAATGTCGGATAATGATGATTCGGATGATGCGGAAAGCGTGTCCGATGAACGGGATTCAACCGACAATGTAATTGGCGCGTCTGTTATGGATGAATCTACGAATCGCAATACTGACGTTGTGGACAGTGTGAAAATTGAAGACGAGACCATTTTTGACGACTCCGAGTCATCGAATAGTGGGCATGGTCGGGGTTTTGTGTCGATAATGCCAGAGCTTGGGCTAGACCTGCCTGATTCCACTGATAAGAATCCAGAAAATGAAAGTAATTCAAACATCAGGACTGTCGCGGATGACGCAGTAGATAATGTGAGTGATAAAAATGTGGTTAATAAAGATACGCATCGTAAAAATACTGAAGATCGTAAAATCACAGATGATAAAAATGATGGTGTTGAAATTTCAAATGCTATAAATGATGATGACAAGTCTGCGAACGACAGTTCGGACACCATGAAAAATAGTGTGTCGTCAAATTGCGATTTAAACTCGGAAAATGACAACTCTAACATTACTCCAACTCCATCGAGAAGGAGAACGCGCTCAATGACTGCGACCGGGTCTAGCGACGTTGACGATCTTCTGCCCACCCTGTCGCCAAGGAAAAAACGCGTGGCCCGGGCTAAGAGTTCGGCCGGCTCACCTTCGAAATGTAAGAGCAAGTCCAGTTTGTCAGACAAGCGCAGAAGACTCGGTTCTGTCCGGCAATCTACAGAATCAGAATCTGGAACGAAAGAATTTGAGAAAAATAGGGAAAAAAAGCTTCGTTCTGCCAGGAAATCGACTGAATCGGAATGTGAGACGCAAGAATTGGAGAAAGAACTTGAATCCGCGGAGAAATCGGTAGTGTCGGAATCTGGCGCCGATGGATGTGAGACAAACGGGAAAAAAATGCTTCGTTCTGCAAGCAAATCGACCGATATGGAGTTTGCGACTGAAGAATTTGAGAAAGAGCGGACAAAAAGGCTAGGTTCTGTCAGGAAATCGGATGAATCGGAATCTGAGACGCAAGAATTTGAGAAAAGACGCGATTCTGCTGAGAAATCGTCCGAATCAGAATCTCGGACTGATGGATTTGAGACGAATAGGAAAAAAGCGCTCCGTTCTACCTGGAAATCGGCCGAATCAGAATCTGGGACGGAAGAATTTGACAAAACGCGAAAAAATAAGACCGTTTTTGCCCAAAAATCGGCCAATTCGGAATCTGCGACAGAAGAAGTTGAGAGAAAGCGAAAAAAAAGTACGGAATCTGGTAATTCCCAGGTATCGTTGCCTTTGTCGTCTGGCTGTGAAATAGATGATTATGAACGCAATGAATCGCAAGATTTGCGGGTTAAGCCTTCAAGTTCCGAAATGGCTAAACAAAAATCGAAGGCCGTAAAACCTGTGCCGCGATCACCATTACGGAAAAATTTGACAGCCTCCGTATCTGACTCCATTTTGGAACGTAGTTGCTCGGTTATCTCGGAAACCGAAGAATCTTCGAGCACGGAAGCCGATACCAAAAGCGATATGAAATCAGTCCCGGAGTCTGTGCCAGTTTCAACGCGCAGTTCAAAGTATTACAAGGGATACTTTTTGAAAAGAAAGCCGTCTGCCGATAACGTCAAACCCGCGGATTCGCTTTCGAAAACAGTACCCGAAGATTCAGTGTCGGCTGAACGACAAAAAGATCCGTCTGAACAACAGAAGAGTTTGTCCGAAAAACAGAAAAATCTGTCCAAAATACTAGAAAAACTGTCTAAAAAACAGGAAAATCCGTCTGAAAAAGAGAAAAATTTGTCTGAAATTCATGATAAATCGACAGGAAAAGAGAAAATTTCTTCCGAAAATCAGAATATGTCTGAAATACAGAAAAACATTCTTGAAAAAGAGGAAACTTTGTCCGTAAAACAGAAAGATACGTCTGAAATACACGATAAACCGTCTGAAAATCAGAAAAATTCGAAAGCGAAGTCTCCAAAAATGGTCGCCGTCAAACGCACGTCCCAAAATTTCGGAAAAGCACCCGTCTCCTCTCGATTCTCGTCCGAGAGCGATGCTTTGGTGAGCGACACACATTCTGACGGTGACACTACGCCTGTCGTTAAAAAACGTAGGGTCTCTCATAAGACACAGAAGGTGGAAGCGAAAAGCCAAAGCACTCTAAAGTCTATATCAACTCGGAACAAGCCAGTTGGTGGTGTCGATGCAAGCGATGTAGCGTGTTCGATTAGGTTAAAAGGTTGTGTCCAGGATACGTTTCAGTCCAAATCGAACGCAGGTACAAGTATCCGAGTGCCTTTTGCCAAGCCTTCCGGCGCTGGCGATGCCGTAAAACTATCACGAAAGACGTCGGGGAAACGTGAAGTTTCAAAAGCTAGAAAAACTGGTGTGGCCCGCAAATCCGTTTCCAGCGACATGTTGGAAGAGATATTTGCGGAAATGCTGATGGCGAAAGACTTTATTTCGCCTTTGAAGTCCCCACCGAAGCCAAAATCCAACGCTTCGTTTGGGCTGTCTCTCATCAGCGCGATCGAGGATTCGAATGACGAACATTCAAACGTAAGTAGCTTTACTTCACTGTAGAATTCGAAGGAGTCTTAAAATACAGGTGCTACAGTAATTAGTGCCGTGAGTAAGCAAAGGCGGCTTGAGTGCTCTGAAAGAGAAGAGTACGTGGTCACTGAACACCTGTAGAAACACTAACTCTAGGGTTGTATTTACTCGAGTCATGATTCAATTTGAGTCGGACTCGAGTTGCAATTTTACATTGACTCGACTTGATAGTCAATTTGTGTAATGACTTGGTGCTCGAGTCACTGTGAAAGACTCAACCGAGTCATAAGACTCGAGACATTCTATATTACGTGATTTAAGTCTTATGACTTGGACTCGGACTCGATTCTCAACAATATGACTAGAACTTGACCCTTTGTATCCTTGAGTTGGCCATGGGTGGGGCGATTTTTTTTGAACTATCACAATATGTCAAAATTGTAGCGTTAGGTCAAAAAATGTCAAAATTTTTCACACAGGTAAAATTTTTTGCAACCTGCATTTCGTTGGTATCGTAGATGTTTGCACTGTCAATAAACTTATCATTGGACTTTTATAGCGTGTAGCCTACTTTGTAGACCTACCGTTGTAGAGACGGCGTATTGTCTGCTCATTGTGAGTCATAAACGGTCATATGAAACTAATAGGTTGACATGATTTTATGCTCAATGTACCGCGATATCCCAATGTGGGCATTGGATCTTATATCAAAAAGCGCATGATGAAAAATTGTGACGTAGAAAGCATTGTGAGAATGAAGCAGCTCAGTTTGTCACCAGCAGTGTGCACACAACTTTAGTGTTGTCAGCCAACAACTGCTGCTGTTAAACGTTCTTTCTCCATTCTCCGCAAGCTACTTAGTAAAGACGGGCACTTTCTACCCGAGAATGTAGAAAGTATCTCTCGTTGTACTTCAACAAAATTTTGATTATTTCAACCTTAACGCGTAATGTAACTACTGGAATTCTTCATAGGGCCAGATTTCGGTAAAATAAAGTTTTTTTTCATGTAAAAATTTGTCAGTTTCTTAGACAAAAAAGTTTTTGTTTCAGGCCAAACCACTATGTAAGGACAGACAGTTGCAACAAGAAACGAAGATAAGTAGTACAATTGTAACATTATGTGGGAAAACACCTAATTTACATACGTTAGGTCAAGTTTGGTCAAAATTACGATTTTAAAGGTCAAAAAATGTTGAAATTTTGATTTTTTAGGTCAAAATCTTACATATTTTAAGAAAAAAAAATCGCCTTACTTATTACCCGTTTATAATAACAGTCCGCGGAAAATTCCGACGACGCCAAAAACCCCGAATCGGAAGAAGGTGGCAGAAAAGCGGAGATTGCTCCCAGCAAGGACTTGCGAACGGCCATCAGTTTCCGCACTCCAAACAAGGACGAAAAGCAGAACAAAAACGAAACGCCATCCGCGGACAGCCATGCAAGCGCAGCCAGTAACTTGCCCGTCAAGATCTTGAAGCCGAACAGCGAGGCTTTCAGGCCGAGGCGTTTTAGTTGCGAAGCCCCGGAAAAAGCGGTCGCGGTCCCGCCTATCAAGCTGCCGGCGTCTGGAGATTTGTGCGGCATTCGGACGCCGACGATTACAGACAGCACGGTGTCTTTCCCGCAGCGCCGCAAAGATATACCGTCACACTGGCACTCGAATGTAAGCATGTCGGTTAGCGCTTTGAGTGAGAAATCAAAAACAATTATTGACCCGTACATCAATGTTAATGACAATATGGAGTCAAATCCAGACGTTGAAATGAGTGGCAATGATACACAAAGCGAAATAACTGATAACAGCAAATTAAATCCTTGCGATGGTATTGGTGGCGTGAAAAAAGACATTGAAATGAGTGACGGTGATACACATGGCGAAATAACGTCTGAAAACAGCGATTTGAAACCTGTTGATAGTATAGTTGGTGTGAAAAATTATGTCGAAATGTGCGTCAACGATACACTTGCTGAAGTTGATCCTGTAGATAGTGTAGGAGAAAGTGTTGACAAAAATGACAATGAAACACGCGACATAGTGACGGACTCTGATCTTACTGCGGTAAGAAATAAGAATAATCGTGATGACGCTGTCGTGGAAGATTCCGTTGTGACGAATGTCGGCGAAAAATTGGTGGTGATAAATAAGGGTGAGGCGGGTAAAGAGGTGCCTCTGGAAAGTGAAATTGTGTCTGACGATGTAACGAAGGAAAGGCAATCTGACGATAACTCGTCTGCGGACTGCGACGATGAGTTGGTGATCGATATTTCTGACGACGCGTCTGGGGATTGTCAACACGACTCCGTGCCAGAAGATGATCGTGCTGATATGGTGGTTGACGCGTCACATTGCGCAATGTCAGTCCAAAAAGACGTTCCAGGCAACAACGTGGATGCGGATACGACTGTAGACTCGTGTTCCGATGATTTTGAGTTGAAGAAGTTCGAGGATTTGGCGCGACTGATGCGTGAGACGAAGCGTCCTGTTAAAATTGCCGAGAGTTTTGTGAGTATTCAATTATTGTCCTAGTACCCTAAATTTGTGAATTGGAATTCCAAATATTTATCTTGCTTACACAAACTTCCAAGTAAAAATTTACGAATTTGTGATNACTTGAAAGGTAATAGTTTACAGTCGATAGATAGTTCAATGTTGGCATTTTTACATTGACCTTTTACGGACCTCTTGAAACTAGCCCACGGACCCCAGTTTAAACCTGAACACAACTAATAGTAATAACACAATAGTAATAACACAACACAAATAGTATTTACGGTGGCTAATTCTTCGGTATAAATATATCATTTGAAATCCTAAATTTTGAGCATCATAACTTCGCTTTAACTGGCTGGAATTGAGCCAAATTTTTTGTGCATCGTTTTTTCAGACAATGTAACCTCAATTTCATGTGGTAGCCAGTAAAATTTAACAAAAATTTAAAGTTATTTTTAATGAATAAATCCAAAATTTTCTACTATAATAAAGTCGCTTATACTGGTTAGAATTGAGTCAAAATTGGTGTGCAACGTTTTTTTAGGTAACTTCACAATTTTATCAAATAGCCCATAAAATTTGAATATAAAACTTATTTTTGAACAGCCCTAATCCGCAATCTTATCATAATTCCGCCGTTCAGATTTTGGACGAAATCGTTTCGATCATGAAGCGCACTTCCGAAGAAGTCAACCTCATGAAGAAGCAGTCAGACGCGGAACCACACGTAGCTATCCACCATTTGCCGCTGTGCGAGCAGAAGTTTCTGAAAAGGATGCGGGTGCTGCATTGCTCTGGTGTCGTTTGCGAAGATGCCATTCTGACGACGGTCATCCCTTTTTTCATGAGGATTTTGAAAAAGTACGTTGAACTGCATTGATTCAATTTCTTCATTTCTGAAAATGGTTCGACTTGACTTGAGTCAATTTGTGTGTTGACTCGACTGTACTTGACCATACGACTCGAGACTTGGACGGCCGAAACAGGCATTTCATTGTAACGTCAAAAATTGCCTAAAATCTGTTCGAGTAGAAGTGGAAATAGTCAAAAACATAACGACTTCAATCATACTTTATAGTTTTGGCTCGAGTCAAGTCGAGTCATTTTGAATTCACCAGCGAGTCAAGTCCGAGTCATTGGGCAAAGGTTCAAGTTCGAGTCACAGTGTTGAGGTCCGAGTCCAAGTCACTATGTTGACTGTTCATTCAAACCGTTCGTGTTCAACTTACTTTTTTACAACTCTGTTTGGGTGCCTGGCATTCATATTATCGTAATTTTTCTCACTTTGCACAGTTTCTGGAACTATTTTACAAACACCAGTATTGATAGACGAAATACCGATAATGTTGTAGCTTACCATTCTTCGAAGCTGCAACGGATGCTGTGTTGGACGTCCAATCTCTAGACATACGACTTGGACGTGCCATGCGCAATGACTCGAGTAGAAGTCGAGTCAATTGTATTGACTCAAGTCCAGTCGAGTCAGGCACGTAGCCAGGAGGGGGAGGCTCGGGGGTCGAAACCCCTTCCCTTAGAAGCGAAACCCCGTCCTTTTGAAATGCCCGCTCTGATGCTAATACTCGGTTGCAATTCAATAAGTCGTATTGTCAGAGATGTGCGAGCCGAAAGGCCATGACGCATGTGTTGTACATGGCGGCCGTGTTTCCATGACCAGGCGTAATCCTACCGTGACTTGGCCGAACTAGGTGGGCGAAACGTTCGCGATGACGTTTTTGGGTTACTTACTCAGTATTAATTTCATAATAATCACAAGATTACGATGAAATGACTCGGTAGTAATGAACCGAGACGACTTGTAGCGGTCATTCAATCAAACAACCTGCTTCAACCTGGAACACGTAGGCCTAAATCAGTGGTTCCCAACCATTTTCGACTCATCGCCCCCTTTTCAAACTCCAGACAGATCATCGCCCCCCAAATATTGGGAACCGAAAAATGGGCATACAGACTGAAATCACCGGCGAGTTGACTAAGAAAAAAGGTCAACTTTTCGGCTCGAACTCGAAATTACACTTTTCCAGCTGAATTTTGGTGAGTTGACTAACAAAAAATGTGATTTCTCCGACTTGATTCTAAAAGGACCGTAACAGCACTTCGTAATCCCCCACCCCAATACGGAGGTCTTGACCCTTCTCCATAGGGCGATAAAGCAAACTTTTACAACCCTCAGACCCAACTTTCCCGATACCTCTTTACCTCTTTACTCCTCAGCACAAATTTTTGGACTATTTATTCAGTCTGCTCAATTCGCGCCAAGCGCGAAAAATTTCTATCTTTCATGATTGAATCGGTCAATATGATCGGGAATTGCACATATATTGCTGTCATTTTTTTATCCTCTCTNTGCTCATGTATTCAGATTCACCGGTAAAGCTGAGTGAGGTGTCTTGGAAAATGTAGGGCCCGTAAATAATAATTGAACATATTCGGGCGGACCCGTGGGTATAATGACTTCGTTACGTAATGACATTTCGTGGCCTGTCTGCTATGTCAAAAGATATTCAAATCGCCCATACGTACTAAACTAAAAGACGCACACGATTTCAAATTGGTATTTCTGCACTNGCAATTAATTTTTCTCTGCGAGNTGGCATTTTTTGTGGGGTTTTGATTNCCAGGACAGAAACATTTGGCGCCAGCCGTTTAGGCGCCCATGGACAATTAAATATATATATGTATATATAGTATATATATCGAAGTCGGTCAGCATAAAGGCAGTCCTTNTNCGCCAAGGTTTTCTCATTCTGGCACACTTCTCGGAGTCNCATGTTACATGGCCTGAAACTTTATATGTCTTGGTGCGATAATGGCTGACGCCGAGATNCCCATTTCTATAACTCATGCGTATTATTTCTTGGAGGAAGGGTAACCAATAAGCAAAAATTATGTGACCATGAAATGGCGCGCAGCGCGAAATTTTTGGGAAAAAGTTGCCTTAATTTCCAAAATAATACTTTATAATTTAATTAATGTTAATTCACGAAAAAACTGTGGGCCCCTCATCCCAATTGAGGGTTTGGGTGTGGCAGTTATGGTCATGAGCGCCGATATAGCCATTTCAACGCGCAATCGCCCCCTTCATCCATTTTCGCCCCCCTATCGCCCCCTTGGCTATTTTTGCCCCCCTGGACCGACAAATCGCCCCCTGGGGGGCGATATCGCCCACGTTGGGAACCACTGGCCTAAATCCAGCCAACATGTAAAATACTCGTGATGAACCACTTGCTTAAAACTAACAGAAGATAAAATAGGATAGAAAAAAAATGAACTAAGGTGGCACATCTTAGTATTTGTGCGATATAGAAATCGGATATTGTGATCCGATAATTTCGAACGCAGACTAGTAACTTGTTGTCTAGTAGTCTAGGGATACAGACCTCGTGGTGTCTTATTGATGACTTGCTTACCAGAGGAATGTAAATAAGTTCACCTAGTTTGTGGTCAAACCGTACTTTGTATCCATGTAACAAAACACAAACCCTCGAATTGTGGCAGCAGCGTATGTGAGCAGATCGCGAAGAAGATTTGGGTAGCTTAGGTGTGATTCGCAGAAGTAGCGGTACTACTAACTTCCGTTGCAGTCATAATTAAATTCCTGGCTTCTCAATGCGTCCAAGATATGTCCAGAGTGTCGGACATGGTTAATTTGATAAGAAAATTGTATTATAAGTAGCAAATAGCAATCAGCTGATCGAAGATACAGCGCAAGCATGGCCGAACGGTGTGCTGCGCAACAAAATTTCTCCCGTTCGTCGGCCGAGTCTCTCGAAAATGGGCCTATCGGCCGTGCATGGAAATGCAGTAAATGTAACGCGATGCGTTCTAACGCTGAGATGATTGCGAAATTAGGTTATTGATTGCTGCAATGCTCCATGTTCTCCGTGTTCTCAATATCGAGAAGTCGACGAGGCAAAGGGCGATACGCGACAGATATACCCTTGCAGGACAAGTTTAACTGAGTGAGCAATGAGCATGCACAGGAACTATGCTTCCTGCAATACAATCTACCTCTGCTGGACTGATCTGCTATCCTGTATCAAGTTTTGCTTTTTGGGTTATCCCAAATGTCAATGAATGTGCACAATTAAGCAAAAATTCTTTGTAATTTCAGTTTTCCCGTTTGTTGTTCTGCTTTCTGTGGCATGTACCAATGCCCTCTTGCCTAAGATATAATATTTTTGGCAAATGGTTCTCTGCTCCTTCCGTGTATATCGGCCTATGATATCGGTTATCAGCCTTGCGAGTGTGTCGATAATTGGTATCGGCCTGCAAAAATCAATATCGGTCGACCTCTAATCTGCAATAGGCCCGGTGCGCACTATACCATCGATGGCCTACACAATGGCATCTGCAATAGGCCTAGTGCGAATGATATCATCGTATGCCTAACTACCGTGTCTCGTGCCTAGCATGCTTTGGCTCCTATCTCCCGAGGGCTTGAATACCATGACGTTTTAGTGTATGCTGCTTAGCGATTGTGATTATAAAGTGACATCCCGAAACTGAATGACATCGAATGTCCGCAAACATGTGCGACGCGTGCGTTCATGCGTGAATAATTTCCACTAATACTTGAACATAACCATCAGAAGATGTGTGTCAAGGCTTGAGTTCTAAAAGAGGAAAGCTTGAACCGCCTGAAATCGGCGTCATCACAGCACAAATTCCATAAAAACTCGGACATTTTGACTTGCGCAGAGCGTCGCCGAGGCTACGTAAGACGCGTTGATAAGCGAGCGTATTTCTTTGTTCACAACAGATCAGGGACTCGCTAATTAACAGTACTTCCGGACTTGTCGACAAGCTTATCATACGCGTATAATCGTCAACACGAAGAGATTGTATAGTCGTCAATTAGGCATGTACTTAACCCAATGAATTGATGCTCTATTAGTAAATTCGAAAAAAATCGAAACCCCTCCCTTTTATTTCAAAATCCACCCCTTATTTTTCGGCTGGCCACGCACCTGTGTCGATTCACTTAAGAATCGTGACTGGAGTCATAACAGCCGTGGAAAAAGTAGAAGTCCTTCGTTACTGACCAGCCTCTGACTTTCTCGCGACGTCTCCGTTCTGTTTCAGATTGATCGTCGTACTGCCAAAAGGCCAAAATCGCATGCGGGACGACCCAGACCTGTCCGTGCTGCAGTCACACGCGCAAGGCGCAAACCGGCTCCCGTTGAGCCTCGCCCAAGGCTCCGCGTTGCATCGAGCGTTCTTCTTCCTATGCAAAATGACAAAAGTGTCCGTTCCGGTATTCGCTCTGTGCCGCTACGACTTGCTCAGCCACAGATCCAGGCTCCACGTCGGTTCCATGGTGGACGGGCTTTGTTGCTGGCCCGAAGTGCTACTACTGCAGCCTAACTTTGGGAAAATTCGTGAGTGATTGTTTGTGTTTAGGGCTCAACAGTTGGGTTGTTCGAAATTAAATATTTTCTTCAAATTTTACTGGCTATTTGATGAAACTGTTGGGTTGGCTGAAAAAACGCTGTCCACCAAATTTGGCTTGATTCCAACCTGTAAAAGCGAAGCTATCAGAGTTGCAAAATTTTGAATTTATCGAAAAAACATTTTACTGTCAATCTCATGAAATTGTTAAGTTTTCTTCGAAAATCGGTGTATAGCATACCGGTAGTTTAAAATTCTGGTTTTAAAATTATAGTGTTGACGATGGGTAGTTCTTTATCAATTGAAGAATTTCCCATTGAGCTTGAGCAATCTTTTTGCTTCGATCATTCGAAATTTCACGTCGGTCACGTCATATTTGGCGATACGATTGTTGATATACGATGTTCTTTCCAATTCTCTACTAGTAACTGACGACTACCCCTGACGAGTGTCGGCCGAAATATCCCGGTTCATTTCAATATGAATATATCATTCAATTGCGAATTACATTAAAATTAATATCACTGAATTTGCAAAAACTTGGAAGTGGCATTGAATTTTGAATTTTACACAAAATACGACTTTCAAACAGGGTTGTCAGGACTCGACTCGACTTGAGTCAGTTTGTGTATTATTGACTCGACTTGTACTCGAGTCATTGTGAATAACTCTAGACAAGTCATACGACTCCAAACTTGGATGGCGAAAACAGACATTCCATTGTGATTTCGAAGAATAGTAAAGTCACCACATGATTGGTTATTACAATATTGGAAATTACAATATATTCCAGCTTTTGTATGCTCAGATTTCGCTTGTTGATCCAGGTTTTCCGTTTCAGTTTTAAACGGGATTCATAAGGATATACACGCGCCGAGCACAAGACTGGGGAATATAGACTGGAATACCGATATGTTGCGAAAGGTACGCGTGTTCAGGTTACCTTTGAACTCCGTCATTGTCGGCCCCTAATCCTACCGCAACCTTGAAGGGGCTCTGCACTGTAAAAATGATGTGGTCTCAAATTGAAGGGTAAAACGAACGAAAAATTTTGGCCGCAGCCGTTTTCTTCACAATTCCTCCGTAATGGTGCTGTAATGTATTGAAATTTGCACAGTTGCACCACGCTCCAGCAGTCACGCAGAGATCAAACTTTATATAGTTGCTAGCTGATGTTATGAAGGAAATATGCCGTACACGCTAAGGTGGTTTAGGTACCTCGTTCAACGGAAGATGTCCAGTCCGGAGATTTATGTCAAAATCGAGCCTAGTGTATTCTATTTCCTTCATAACGTCGGCTGACAACTATATCAAGTTCAATCTCTGCGTGCCTGCTGGAGCGTGATGCAACTGTGGAAATTTCAATACATTAAAGCGCCATTACGGTGGCGATGTGGAGAAAACCGCTGCGGCCAAAAATTTTCTTTTGCTTTTCCCCTCAATTTGAGCCCACATCATTTTTAGATTGCAGTGCCCCTTTAACCCCAAGCTCTAACACTTGTTTTCTGAAACTTTGTTTAGTGCAGTGGTTCTCAACCTTTTTCGACCACGCGGACCGGTAAACCTGCAAAAACCAAAATTCACTCTAAATTAAATTCTCAGCTTCAGATTTTCAGAGCAAGCAAATATTTCAGAAATTAGCTTAAAATTGGACTACCGACATCTCGCTCTAAATTACACTCTAGAATTATCTAGGCAGTTAATTGAACGGGACATAAGTATTAGCAGCCTGCTTTCAATCAAGGTGATTTAGCTTTTCAACGTATATCATAAAGAATCCGCCCGTCACACCGTTAATATTTTATCGACATAATATGTAGTGCACATACTTTCTCCCCTCGATTTGAAGCCTTGGTAGGTTAACCGTGTCCAAAACAGGTAGCCTGCTTGCAGCACAAGGCTGTGCATTGGGGCTGTAACACCGAACTTAGCTCAATCCCAACTGGGAGATGTTAACACACGGGAGCTTGAAAATTTTGAATTAATCATTAAAAATTTTTTAAAAGCAATTCGAATATTACTTAAAGAAACCTGCTTAATAATTTTGTTCACTTCCAACCGGTAGACACGGATCTATTGCAGTTCAGAATTTTAGATTCGCAAAAATAGCCTGGACGGTGGGTGGGAATTTTTTTAAAAATTATTTTATAATTAACTCAAAATTTAGATACTTCTGTGCGTTCAAATCTACCAATTGGCTTGGAGCCTAATTAGGTGTGCAGCGTTTTTTTAAGCAATCTAACAGTTCAATCAGTGGTTCCCCAAAACCCGCAAAGAAACGTTAGGCCTGTTAGCGGAAGTTAAATTCTTCAATATCTAACGGAATATGCTTGTTTGCGTGCGTTTTGATCAGCCCTTTGTTCTTTGGTCAGTTGACTTGGATCCACCTGAAAATCGGCTGGCAGATGTGCCCGAACATACCGACGCTACACAAGACGGTCCTGGACGACGTGATGCAGAAAGTGAATTCGGCAAATTTGCGTGAGGTCGCTACGACGGGCGATACCGAAAAGCGCAGTGTGACGGATAGGCCTTTGCGCGTTTTCGAACGGAGTGTTTATCTCGAGTTGTACGCCCTGGAAGCTTTGACTAAGGATATGGTCGTGCCGGATTTAAAGAAGCAGGTGCGTGCAGGGTTGTAATGACTCAAGTCATGACTCGACTAGAGTCACGAGTTTTTGGTGACTCGACTTGGCTCGAGTCATTTTTTTGAATGTATAAAATGACTTGACTCGAGTCACGGGTTTTTGGTGACTTGACCTGGCTCGAGTCATTTTTACAAATTCATAACATGACTCGACTCACGGGGTTTTGGTGACTCGACTTGGCTCGAGTCATTTTTTCAAATAAAATGACTCGTACTCGAGTCACGACACTATGAATCGGACTCTACACTCTACTCACCGACTTGGACTCGGTGGTGAATTGAGAATGACTCGACTTGACTCGAGTTGAAACTATAAATGTGAGATTGACTTGTGTCTTGGGACCTCCTTGTGACTAGATTGATCTAGTTTTCCAAGTCTGTTTGTATGCATGATTCGATATTTGAAAATGTTTTTTTCAGGTTGTTACGGAACGTTTTTGGCCGATCTTGCAGTCCTGGTCCGCAGGGCATATCAGCAACAACAGGACCGGTGCGTTTTCGTTAAACTAGTATTCGGGAAGGCGGATGTAAAAATGGTGTTTACTTGCAGTTAGCGATGGCACGATCGTAGCGGTGTTGGAATCGTTTGGTTGCATTCTTTCGTACTACTTGTTGAAACAGAAACAGCAGCACAAACGACAGCCCACGCTGCCGCATCTTCAAGAAACGTTCGAGACCGTTTGTTTCTTTCTGCATAACTTGGCGACCAGATATGTCGACAATTGTAAGTCGCCGTGCTAGAACCGATGAACACAGAGTCGACGAATCCGCGCGCTCTTGGTCGGTAGTGTTAAACCGGGGTTCTCTGGTCTCAAATTGATGGGCAAAACGACAAAAAAACTTTTGGCACAGCCATTTTCTTCATAACGCCACCAGAATGGAGCTGCAATTAATTGAAATTTCCACATGGGGGCTTCATGCTCCAGCAGTCATGTAGAGATCGAACTTTATATAGTTGTCAGCAGAGATGGGCGGATTCCCAAATTTCGGGATCCAAATCTATCCGGATCTGGCTGGCAATTGGAAATTCAGAGTCCAAAAAAATCAGGCGGGTGAATGTTCGTTCGGAATCCGAAAAAATCCTGCTGGAACAATGCTAATTAGTTATATTGCAGCAAATAAAATCCGGCTGTCATCGCAAATTCAAAATCCGGATCCAGTCCGGCAACCTAAAAATTAGATGAAATCATGTTCCGGCTCCTGAACCGGACTGTGACCATCTCTGGTTGTCAGTCGATGTTATGAAGGAAATAGAACACATTAGGCCCGATTTTGACATAAATCTACTGGACATTAGGGTTGTTCAAAAAAAACTCGCCTGCTTGGGGACTAAATTATCAGGTTGTCTAAGAAAACGATGCACACCAAATTTGACTCAATTCCAACCAGTAAAGGCTGTGCAATCTTGAATTGAAATTTTTAATTTATTAGGAAAAATGAAAAAATTTTCAAATTTTCCTGTCAACCCCATGAAATTGTTGGGTTGTCTTCAAAGACGATGCAAAACAAATTTGAGTCAATTCCAACTAGTAGAAGCGGAGCTATTTGAATTTTTCGTTGATAATCCCCAGATTATCCTTATCCGCAACATATATGGCACCAATATAACGCCCAGCCTTGTCATTGCCTTCCAGCTGCTCCTCTTGAAGTTATTCTGGAACAGCGGTTATGTATATCACATGAGCAAATAGATTTTTTCCGAAGCCCCAACAAATCAATATCACAAGATTGCGATATAATGAAAAGATAAGAGGTTGCCGAAACGACTTAAGGGTAGTCTCTAATCAGTCCCGTCTTGGTCTATAGCATGTAAATAATAGGCATGCACACTGGATTTAAGAAAGGGTAACATAAAGGAAGCGACAAAAATGAATGCTGTATGTGTCGGTAGGCGAGGTCGATATGTCAGATTGTGATCCTGTAATCTTGACGGCTGACTGGTATTGATTCAGTAGAAATTGCTTGTATTTCGGTTTGAATGTGGACATGTCGACGACTGTCGGATAGCCGACGAGAGGCTAATGGTTTTGTTCTTTTGACACTCCATTGACACTCCAGTTCATTTTGTGTATCAGTAATCTATAGTAGTATCTTGGAAGTGTAATGTGTGACTAAATGTGAATATTCGGGGTTCCCATAGGATTGTAGATAGCGTATGGGTTGATTTATTAGGTTAAACAGCTTCTTGGAGGAAAAGATGAACCCGCATATTTTTGGCTGACACTTGTCAAGAGTAATCGTCTGCAACTAGTAGAGAATTCAAAAGAACAGTATATCAGCAATCGCATCATTCGTTTATCAAATCAATACCCCACATGATTGGTATAGTGAAAAGATAAGAGCGTGCCGAAACGACTTGGAGTAGACGCCTTATGTTAGCAAAGGTACCACTTCTAGAACGTGTGAAAAATTGTTTTCCTGCAGGTCCGAGGATTGTCCGTAGCTACGCCGCCGCGTTTTTGATTCGTACTTCGTTCTGTAATCCGACAAAAGCGTGTGTGGCTTTGCTTGCCTGGGCCAAGTCTTCGCATGCGTCGGAAGCCGCAGTCAAGGGCCAGTTTGCACATCCGGAAGTAGATCTGACAGTTAGGCTGGTCGGTAAGGAGCCGGCTATCCGTATTTGCAAATGGATCGACCAGATGACCTCCACAGATACTAAATCACTGGTGGAAGTTTTGTCACTGGAGTAATTTTGTTCGCGCTTTTTCTTTATGATGCAATTTCTATGAGTGACTCTAATGGAATTTCTGTGCAAGTCTGCAAAGAAGCAATATTTACTTTGATCAATGGTTTCGAATAGATTGTTTTGGTATCGAAAGCGTGTGGTCTGAATTCGTCGATTTCAGCGTAGCCAGTATTAGCTGGATTGTTGTGATTGTAGCGTGCTGGGTCAGGTTGTATGATATAGTTTATGCAGTGTATAGCAGTCTGAAACAACCAGTCTGGAAGATGATAAACAGTTTCAAGTTCAAGATTATTCATAAATTTCATCACTTCAAAACTACACAAGACTGCAATACAATGAATGATGAGAAGATGCCGAAGCAACTAGGAGTAGTCGGAAGATCAGACACCCACCTGGTTCACAGTGGACGGAGGGAGCACTCTGTGGAAGTAGAGGTTAAGACGTAAATTTCTACTCCATTCCAAGTAGAAATAATTTACAAGACTTCCGAGTGGAGATTGAAAATATGAAGGTGTTGAAAGGTAAGAAGTAGCGCACCTTAAGCAGCAAATTGGAGGGGGTGACTGTCCATGAGTGTCCAAATTGCACGGTACATCTTAGCCAGGCGTACTGATGCAAAATCACATTATACATGGTGCAATCTTCGAAAGTGTATTTGGTTAACGCGGTACAATAGCTTTTTCGACAAGTTAATATGACAATTTAAATAAACCTTAAGCAAACATCATAAAACTATACATTTCTACTTTGCAAAATTCAATCTATTGCTGANATTATGATCTCCGCCTTCATGTCAATTTTGTGAACNAAAAAATTATCTCATTTGTGATTTGCACGGTTATTAACAATTTGCCTTTTGTATTACATGGTGTTTATAATGATCGCCACATTATAATTTCATCTGATCAAGCCACGCACAATGAACAATGTGCGATGCACAAGAAACAAATGCGATATAACGAACAGAAATAGCAGGATGCCGATGAAACGACCGATGTCACAGTGTTTGATGCTAATCTCTAATTCGGCAGTCCATTTTGATGTTGTTTCTTGCTCTTTCCATTCCATTCATCCATATGTAATTCATACGAATAAAGATTCTCTTTCTCTCTCACCACTACGCTTTGTCACCCGCTAATAAAATGTTCCCAGTCCGGGAATCGAACCCGGGCCGCCTGGGTGAAAGCCAGGAATCCTGACCCCTAGACCAACTGGGAAGAACAATTACTATGAAATAAATAACTCTCTCATTCTACTTTGCATGACAGATTGGCAGTGCGTTGTAGCTTATTGTGTTTGCGTAGTGCCGTGATCGTATATCTACTAATCCTTTGACAATCCTGAGATAGATTAGTTACCAAACCAACTACTATCAATCAATTGAGTAGCGAAATGGATCGAATCTAGTCGCAGGTCGCAGCTTACGGACCTTGGTTGATATGAGATGAGAGATTTGTTTTGCTTGAACTGACGTGGCGTGGCATTGCCCGCCCACTCGAGAATCGAGTCGAGACGTAAATTATAGCTGTAAGGATTCAATGCAGTGCAGTGCAGTTTTTTTAAATATCTTGATGATTCCTCTGCTGACTGTTTTACTGTACAGCTCATTCCTAGCATTGTAACAAGTTGTATATTATTCCATGTCAAGGTAATTATGATATTCTCAAATTTTTCCAAAGACTATGCAAATGTTGTGGTTGGATCACATCGGATGGAATTTTGATAACAAACTGATATTCAAAACAATTGACATCGGTCTGACATCCATTCCGTGTTTATATTGATTTAATATCGCAGCAGCATTCTATCATGATNAATGAACAATTTGGAGTTGGCTTGGGAGAGCATTTATGCAAGACTATGCAAGTCTGGGCCAATTCAATCCAGAGCGAGTTATTATGGAATCGGTGTCCTGTGCTCAGACTATGTTTTATTTTTTATCATTTTTTATTAAATTACTTGCACTTGGAAAATCATCGCTGCTCTCCTGATATACCGGTATCAGGCAAAACGGCCAGCAATTCCAGTCAGGAAGGGGATAAACTTGGCTAATCAAAAGAACTTATGTTAATTGTGTAGGCAGATCACTTTTGACACGCTCATTTTGTAAGCAGTTCGCATGCAATAAGAGTTTTAATTGGGTTGAGTTTTAATTTAATTGAGTTTTAATTGTTTTAATCCTTACGTTTCATTTATCATGCCGTATAGTATTATATGGATATTTTCTAATTCTTCGGTACCCTACAGCATCATTCTTTGTATTTTGGGGTCCCTGGAGTTGATTGCTGGTTCAATTCACCGATCAACGNCCTTGTTATAAAATTGAATAATATATCCAAATTTAAATAAACACGTCAGGGGTAATCGTCAGCAACTATTATATAATTGAAAAGAACATTGTAATAATTGTATAACAACAAAAACAATCATATATCACCAGAGAGAGAAAGAGATTTCATTTATTCGTCAACCACGAAACACATGAAATAGGCAATATTCACAACCATTCGAGTCTAAAATTGAGATATTTGCTTAAAAACTGCCTAACATATATTGCATCGTAACTGGGAGACCCGATGTGACTGAAGTCNTCAAGGCCGGAGTCACCCAAGCATATTTTGCAGTTAATAATAATGATTAATTTCCTTCCTCAGTCAAGTACCAATATAGGCCTAGTAGTCAAGTCAAGTACCAAATAGTGTTTATCCGTTATATAACCATGTATTAATTTCTAGTGTTTAAGTCGAATCGGTCTAAAATGTTATAATTAGTCACTTGTCATAATATATTTATTAGTAAAATAAAGCTTTGAAATGATATCTGAATTTTTTAACGTTGTCGCCTTGTCGGCGTGCATGTTAATTGGTTGCCTAGCGGCAGGATACATTCCACTAAGTTTTTCACTCTCACAGGTAAGGCTACTTGCCACTTTTCGTGGTGAAAACAAATTACGAATTGCATTCTGTTGCAGAGGAAGATACAGCTTTTCACGATATTCGGTGCCGGTCTGCTGGTGGGNACGTCTCTCGCAGTAATTATTCCAGAAGGCGTAGAGACTATTTACAGAGTGGAGCACCACCATGAGCATGCAGAAGAATTATTAGGTATGAACAGCATGGTTACGGTATTACAAAAGAATATTTTTTTTCGAATTGTACTTGCTAGTTCATAAGAATTCTTAGTTGGTTTTAATTTTGGCTCAATTCCAGTCAGTAGAAGTGAAGCNNNAGAAGTAAATTTGAAAAATAATGTTATAAAGAAAAGTAAACTTTTTATATAAAATTTCATTAAATCTTGCTATAAAAATGAAATTAATCAGGTTGTCTATAAACGACGTAGGCTATAACACATTTGACTTAATTCCAACCCGTACAAGCAATGTTATTATTTGAAGTAAAATTTTTAGATGCCAAACAGTAATATTTACGGTGGGTGATTCTATAATACTTAATACTGAATAATAATGTTGAATGATATAATGAATAATGTTAAAAAACGTTGCATAACTAATTTGACTCAATTTCCACCTGTAGGATCAAAGTGATTGTGTATAAGTTTTGCATTCGAAAAATAAGTATTTTGGCAGGAAATTGTATCATTATTAATTAATAAATACTATTTTTCGATCACTGCCTATTGATGACTCTATTTTTAGATCGCTCCAACTGCTTTTGCCGTCAAATTACTTAAATTTTGTAGACTTTTTTAAAGTGGAAAGTAGTTCCTGGATGGTTTCACACACTGCTATGATCGGCGTAACAACTGCGAAACGTACCACGGCATCTAGGTAACAAAATTATATTTTAGAATTTGAAGCTTTTTCTAGCAGTTTTAGTCATTCTTCATTTCAGTAGTCGCAACAATGCGTCCAGAACAGACTTGTACAAACTACTGGATTCTCAAAACCTAGATTGTTAGTTGTACATGTACAATTCTGGTCCTGTAGATGCCTGTATCAAGGTTGGCCTCTCGGACTATGTGGGTCTGTGTTAAACTAGTACTGACTTTTCTGCTGATTATCGTTCAGAATCTCATCACATGGAGAAACGCGAAGTTGCATCAGAGGATATTGATCCAACGCCTGCAGTCATTCTAGGTGAGTACGGCTTGTTAAGGATACAGTTATGGAAAATAACCACAACTGAGACTTGAGTATTTTAATGCCGCAGGATAGCTGACATTTGGGAGTTGGATCTTCTTTGATCTGGAATGTATCAATCCTTGTTTGGTATATACTTAGTAGTCTAATTATATATTTTTATTACATTCAATTGATATTATTAACAATGTTAACGTAATATCGTACTATAATTTAGCTATATGCTCGGCTGTCAAGCTATTGATAGTTGAAATTTATTTGCAGGCCTGGTGTGCGAGCCTCTACTATGATGATATTGCTCTTGTTCTCAAGCTCATACAAGTCATTATTAGTTAAAACTTATTGACTTAGTTCATGCTTTGTATTTTGCTTAGGAAATACGTTGTGGAAAACAGTAATTTTTCAGTTTTATCGCACATGATGGACCATTGCTGTTTGAATAACGTCTGCTGTATGAACCCATTGAAATATTGATCAGCACACAAAAATATAGTTTACTTACTAATACTATTAAGGCTGTTTTACTCATTCTTTTTGACTTGCACTAGGTGCCTGCAGCTCAAATTTTCTCATGCTAACCGCAAATTCCAGTGATTAATACATATTTTGTCTCCAGGCGAAAAGCATGAGCATCACGACCATTCCAATAACCATAAGGTCGTCGGAATCTCGTTGCTAATTGGCTTTGTGTCAATGTTACTCGTGGACCAATGCAGCGGCTCCCATGCGCATTCGCACTCCCCGCCGGAAATCAAGCTCGGTAAGCTATGCATGAAATTCACATTGACTTTTTAGCCCTACCAACTACCAGGTCTTCTAGATCAATGGTTCCCAAACTTTTTCGGTGTGAGGGCCAAATTTAGAATTTCAGAGTACGGTCGGGGCCGCACGAATACTACGGCTATGAAACGGACCCAAACAGTCATCATGGCTATTTCGGAGTAGTTTTATTGCCCTGGCGAGATTTCAAAGCTGTACACTTTGTACCGCTACTTATCTGCTGCATTGGTGTCCGTTGAGTGAATCAGCTTTTCTCGCCTAAACGCGCGAAGCGCGAGTATAATTTCTTTAGTTTCATGACTGAATCGGTCATTATGATCGGGGATTGCATGTATTGCTATCAATTTTCGTCCTGTCTCTGTTCACGTAATCTGATTTACCGGTAGAGCTGAGTGAGGTGTGTTTGAAAAGGTATTGACCCCATCAATAGTAATTGAACATCTTAGGGGGTATACCCGTTGGCAGGAACGTAACAGCACTTCGTCAAGACCCCGGGCTCCCATAGCGTGATAAACTGACGCCGCATCACGTTGTTTGCTTTTGCCACGAAATTAAAGTTGTACTGTTTAGTGAGACAGCGCGATGCGCGAATATTTCGATAATTCATGATAAAGTCGGTGAATAAGATCGGGAATTGCATGGTTGTCCTCTTTGCCCACGTAATCAGATTTGCCGGTAGAGCTGAGTGAGAGGTGTCTTTGAAACTTTAGACCCCGTAAAATTAAACATCTTCGGGCGGGCGGACACCTAGGTATGACTTCTTTACATGATGTTATTTTGTGACATCCTGTCTGCTATATCAAAAAATGTAGAATTGCCCAGACCTACTAAACTGAAAGATCACACGATTTCAGATTGGTATGTCTTCACTGGCATATAATTTTCTTTCCTGCGGGATGGTATTTGTCTTGTGAGGTTCAGGTTGCCAAGACAAGAACATTTGGGGCCAGTCATTTAGGCGCCTATATGGACAAATAAACCTATATGTAGTTTGTATATATAACAGAGTTTTTGGTATTTCGAAGTTTTTGGTCGGCATAAAAGCAGTCCTTTACGGATAAGGCTTTCTCGCTGCCGATCGTTCTGACACACTTCTTGGAGTCACATGATACATGGCCTAAAACTTTATATGTCTTGGTGCGTTGTGGTGCGGTCATGGCCAACGCTGATATGCCCATTTCTATAAATCTTGCGTATTTTTTCTTTGGGAAGATATGTGGCGAATTAAAATCGCGCAAGGCGCAAAAAATTTTTGAAAGAGTTGTATAAATTTTCAAAAAATACTCAATAATTTATGCTAATTCACGAAATAATTTTGGGTCCCCTTCGAGCTCGGCCCCCCTCAATTGGGGGCTTTGGGGTGGGGCAGTTACGGCCCTGGCTATAGAACTACCAATTATGCTGCTTTTAGCCGGCTAAGCAGTATGCATCTCGGCGTATTCAACCGTGAGTCACATGTTGCACATCTAGTTATCATAGGGTTACCATGCGTCCTCTTTTAAGATCATTTGTCCTCTTTTTTGAATTTTTTAAAAGTGTCCTCGGAGGACGCCCAAATGTCTTCTTTTTTTAGGTTTTGTCTTCTTTTTTGAGGATTTTGGTTACATATAGGGTCAAATTCGACTGATATACATTAAGTCAGCATTGTAGGAACGCTACGGCGGCTATTTCGGGAGCTGGACCGGAAAGTTGACCTTTTTTTCAGTCAACCACCTGTTAATGTGAAAGAAAAACTGTATTTTCCG
>ATSW01010038.1:0-10493 GCA_000444245.1 Botryllus schlosseri
CCTCCATAGGGCGATAAAGCAAACTTCTGCACCCCTCAGACCAAACCCCCCGATACCTCTTTACCGCCACTTCTCAGCACAAATTGTTGGACTCTTTATAGTTAGTCGGCTTAATTCGCGCGAAGCCCGAAAAATTTCTATCATTCATGATTGAATCGGTCAATATGATCGGGAATTGCATATATATTGCTGTCAATTTTTTATCCTCTCTCTGCTCCTGTATTCAGATTTACGGATAAAGCTGAGTGAGGTGTCTTGGAAAATGTAGGGCCCGTAAATAATAATTGAACATATTCGGGCGGACCCGTGGGTATAATGACTTCGTTACGTAATGACATTTCGTGGCCTGTCTGCTATGTCAAAAGATATTCAAATCGCCCATACGTACTAAACTTAAAGACGCACACGATTTCAAATTGGTATTTCTGCACTGGCAATTAATTTTTCTCTGCGGGGTTCTGATTGCCAGGACAGGAACATTTGGCGCCCGCCATTTAGGCGCCTATGGACAATTAAATGTATATGTATATCGTATATATATCGAAGTCGGTCAGCATACAGGCAGTCCTTTTCCGCCAAGGTTTTCTCGTTCTGGCACACTTCTCAGAGTCGCATGTTACATGGCCTGAAACTTCATATGTCTTGGTGCGTCATGGTGTTATAATGGCTGACGCCGAGATGCCCATTTCTATAACTCATGCGTATTATTTCTTGGAGGAAGGGTATCCAATAAGCAAGAAATATGTGACCACGAAATGGCGCGCAGAGCGAATTTTTTTTGAAAAAGTTGCCCATATTTCCAAAATAATACTCTATAATTAATGTTAATTCACGAAAAAATTGTGGGCCCCCTTCGAGCTGGGACCCCCATCCCAATTGGAGGTTTGGATGTGGCAGTTACGGTGATGGACGCCAATACAGCCATTTCAACGCGCCATCGCCCCCTTGACTATTTTCGCCCCCCTGGACCGACAAATCGCCCCCTGGGGGGCGATATCGCCCACGTTGGGAACCACTGGACTATTATAAATTGAATGATGGATCAATGTGACGTCACAGTTTATAGGAAATTCAATAAAGGAGCTTGAAAAAGATAGTGCGGGAAGTTTAAAAAGCTTAAAATAACATTTTTAAACGACACTTGAGGCAAATATATGTCAGAAACATTTTTTGCTAAGGAATAAGGTTTAGGAAATATCAAAAAATCGGCTCAACTAAATTCTTGTTATACGGTGTTATATGCTTAGATTTGTGATAAGATATGCTTCCAATAAATAATCGCCGAAGACAGCAAATGTCGAGTACGTTCATCGTTCATTAGCCACATTATAACCATCCGACAGCGGTCGTTCCACTTTAGTCACAATTAGGAACGAGACTGCGACATTGACATGTAATTCCGAGAAGGCAAAAAAGTTCACGTTCAGAGTTTTCAGTGTTCAGAGTTTAATGGACAAATGGACTAAAACCTAGTTATTCACAGAAGCGAGAATGCAAAGCGCCAATGCAAAAATGGTATATGCAAGATGGTTGCGCTGCTGTAGCACGTCTGAATCAAAAGATCGCTGGACCCCAGAGAAACTTGAGTTGCGATTTAGTTATAACGAACCGGTTGCAATAACAGTAGAACGACTTGTATATTTATTATTTGCAGTAGCCGTGGCTATTGGCTCTGGACGGTGTCGCAAGGATACGGTTTAGGCTTGCTATACACCAGGGTTGGGCAATTATTTTTTCCGCCGGGCCATGGCCTATGACCTAACTATGACGTAACAGCTTGAAGCACAGACCTGGCAACAAACAAGATTTGAACTTGAATATGAAAACAGGGACTTGTAACGTCAATTCTTACGGCATATAATTTGCTATATTGGCTTTATTTTGAAGCTGGATTACTCACACGACGTAGGAAGGTTACGTAATCACGGTACATAAATAATCTAGACTCCAAAGTAAACGCATATCCGGATCAGTTTACACAGTATTTTTCGTCCACATATTTACATTGATAAATAGATTTTATAGTCTAAATTCCAAGGAACTTCTCGAGGGGCGCGCAATGCGCAGGTCTGCTGTACACCGTGGGCGTGAAAACGTTAACACATTTTTGCTACTTGTGGCCGATTTGGCTTTAATAGCAATCACCAATCGCATTCCATGTAGAAATCTGCTTACTTGGCAGCGTTTTCTAATTCCCACGCAGTGGAATGACGCCGGGTGAAGGTAAACAACAGGCACGTTATCGTTATGGCATGTTTATTTGTTGGGCATATTCCCAGTTCCACAGACCACAAAACAAAAGATTCATCTTTACAGTTGGTAACAACGTCATGACGTATTTCTCAGTGGCTGGTTGACAAACCCTTTTGAAAGTTGAACCTTTGCGTCGACGAGTACCATCGAGCTCAAGTCATCCCAAAGAAAACTATAGCGGCTAGGTTAAAAATAAAAAACTCCGCGGGTATATGGAAATTAGAAATAGTTCCCGGTATATAAACAGTCTACGAGAACTGTCGAGAAGGCATATAACATCTAAAGTGAGTTACTAGCATCCTTTTGGCACCTATTAGAATTGGGTGAGAAATATTAGCACTGATGTCTGCAGTTGAAAGCGCAATACGCGTTAGTCACGGCTCAATGATGGAACAAAGGCTCGCGTAGTATGCGTACGTATTGATTGCGTAATATTACGACCGAACAGTGCATACGCTACGCATACACCAACGACGGCTCGTAAATTCTTTGTGTTTCGTTCTGTTACAAAAATTGGAAAGAGGTAAATTATTGCGATGTTTGACATTGATTGGCGTCCGATACCTATTTTCAAAGTAATATCTCGTTCTATACTATATTGGCGAACGACAACCAAGGTCTGTCGTGAATTTGAGTAGTATATATCAATGGATTTGTCAATGCCCAGATCTGGGGTGCCCGTTTCTATTAAATAAAATGCCTATTACTGACGTCATTAGCAGCTATCTAGCACGGAATCAGGTTTGGGGAGAGGTGTATAAGGCGATTATTATTAATATCAATACAATACACAATTTTGTCGTGATGCCATCGTAGCAGGCTTCTTCCCCCAGGTCGTTCGCCCATAGAGTTTCTAGCTAGTAACCAATTACTATAATATAATGCATATGTTACCGATAATTTGGTTCTATAATTCCTCACCGAATATGCCGCGTTCGAAACGAACACAAAATTTGAGTCACCACAGAAGTCACGTCTCAAGATCCTACAAAAATAGTGTGGATATTTTTTGAACGCCAACTGGAACAGAGCTAAAATAAGCTTCGGTGTCTTGCACAGAAATGAAAGAGGGCTTGTGAAATTGCCAGGGTGGTAATGACTCGAGTCATGACTCGACTCGAGTCGGACTCGAGTCACGATTTTCTGATGACTCGACTTGACTCGAGTCATTTTCTCAAAATACGGAAATGACTCGACTCGACTCGAGTCAATTTCTGTATTGACTCGACTTGGACTCGANTCATTGTGCATGACTCGAGCCAAGTCATATGACTCGAGACGCAGACCGCCAACACCGACATTTCATTGTAATTTTGAAGAATAGTAAAGTAGCCACACTATTGGGATTTCGTCTNTTGGTACTGGTACTTGACAATGCGGNCAGAAANTGCTAAAAGTGANAAAAATGAGTAGGCTATNTTATAAATGCGAACCATTCGATATCACCGAACAGAGTTATGAAAGGTGGGTTTACCAAAACATTAACAGGAATCTGAGCAGTCAACACAATGACTTGGACTCGACCTGAGTCATAATACTGTGACTCGGACTCGACCCTATTTACGCAGACTTGGACTCGGACTTGACTTGGTGGTGAATTGAAAATGACTCGACTTNACTCGAGTCACAACGNTAAAACTGAGATTGACTTGTGACNCGGTGCCTTGTGACTAGGTTANAAACCTGCCTNGCCCTCGAATAGTTTGCTGGACATNAAGCATGACAATCTTCATAGAGTCGACAAAATTTNNTTTTTCTGATGTGTTTAGTGAGTTTTTTCCGTAGAAAAACGAAACTATATTNCCCTTGCTTTTGGACGACAACAACACCAAGAAAACAAGCTTCGAGAATTATTTTATAGCAGTATTTGAGATANCTGCCGGTTTTCAGTTCGGTTTATTAGCAATTTTTATCNGCTCAATACNGCACAAACAATGCAATACAATGAAAGGATAGGAAGGAAGGTGTCGAACCGACTTGGAGTAGTCTTAGNAATCAGACACCCACCTTGGCATATAGGCGATGTAAAGAGGGNGCATGCACACTGAATTAGAAGTAAAAGAAGATGTATAGAAAAAAGCAAGCGACAGAAAATTGGACTGTATGTCATGGAAGGCGANATCGATAGGTCAGGTCGTGGTCCGAAAATCTTGAGGACGGACTATAGTTCTGTGCTACATGCTTANCACTTTGCGCACGACACCCCAAATGAGTCNNTGGAGAGTAGCTGCATCANCTGCTGAAAATAGGTGTNGTGATCACGGAAGCGACACCCAACGCATAACTCTCACCAAGTAGACTTNAGGTTGTTGTTGTTAATCCAGGTTTTTGGTAGAATGTTCTCAACTCAGTCCAGGCGGCAGAGATTCCACCCAATTCAAATGATCATCAATGACGCTGGCGGAATGTCGCGAATCCTAAAACTACTGANTCTGTTATGCAAACTTGAGAAGGCGACGAACAGCAAATTGAGAGNGNCGAGATAGCGTAATGGTAAAATCCACAGCTNCAACACCAAT
Organism: Botryllus schlosseri; assembly: GCA_000444245.1. NCBI lineage: Eukaryota > Metazoa > Chordata > Ascidiacea > Stolidobranchia > Styelidae > Botryllus > Botryllus schlosseri. Next base: position 4,773 of record ATSW01010038.1, read on the forward strand.
GGGTTGATGGGTTCGAGTCCGACCAAGGTCGACTCCATAATTCCTAGATCTAAATGTTGGAGTTTGTCTAAGCTCCTCCTCGCCATCGNGCCCGTGTAAGNGATGTCTTATAAATGCCTNGAAGTGAGCCATGCTACAAGTCGGAAGCTACGGAATANAAATGAAGAAAATTGNCCTGGTGTAAATGACAATAGTAGTCGAAAAACNCCATGAATACCACAAACAACAACAACAACAACAACAATTTGATTGGAATTCATTTATCGCAATTAACCATTCGGCGATATCAAAGCATATGCTTGTACCGCTTACCTCTCAAATATAAATGTATTTGAAACACAGANCATGTNTTGTTANTTTATTGCAGGGGTCGCCAACTCAAAACGGGTCGCGGGCCACATTTCAAAATTTGTAGAGGCCGCGGGCCNCATGACTTCNATATCNAGATAAAAACAGGCAACGTNGTTTAACAGCAAGGTTTTACGNATTCATAAGTGAATTTCGTCATTAATNTTAGTATAGTTCAACATATTACTATCAAATATTTATCCTTTCTCAGCCCATGCGATCAGATTTACCTGTAGAGTTGATGCAGGGGGTGTCTTCGAAAACGTAGGTTATCAATGCTGTGCTGGATCCTTGGGTGGGTCAATTGTTATTAGTCCCCTNTCGCGGATNNTGTTAATTCTTGGCATCNCATCAGGATTGTCGTTATCGTGGAAAGATATTGGATTCGCCCAAACGTAGGCCTAGCAGAAACAAATTTCCTTCGTAATGAGGAGAACATGATTACAAATTGNTATTTNTTTATGNGGCGCATCATTNTCCTCTGCTGTTNGTATCGAATTTCAACCCTAATTGAACCTCACGNCACGCGATGAAANTTTCAGGAATAATTNAAACCTCTCATTANTTAGGGAGTCGAAAAAACGATATTGGGGTTAGCTATAGGCACGGTTTTTCCTGGAAAACCCCTCGTAAAGCTTGNTCTTTTGTGGAACCCGAAGATGNTTTCTAAGTGTCCCGGTCTTGGCAGGGGTGGGCCATTGCACGTCAAGGCAATATGCCCATGTCATTCATATCAGCAAATTAGAATGATATTACCATCAGCTAATGAGCAATAGTGACANATTGGATATTGGAAAATAACTCACTTTGAACAACAACAACAACAATATGTTTAAACTGAAATCAATTTCTTCCGAAATTTCAAATCCGGTCGCNGGCCGCAAACATGACCTTGCGAGCCGCGTGTTGGTGACNCCTGTTTTATTGTTTTATTCTTTGCTTTCTTATAGCCACGAGCATTGAGCACCAATATGTGAAACATATCGTCTAAAATTACAATATTTGATTCATTTGTATGCATGTGCAAGACATAGANTGTTCGAAAGTTATACTTCANTTGTATTCAAGAAATACATTTANTAAATAATAATAATATAACTGAGAGGCATCCGTTCACATGAGACTGAGCTGGGAGCAGCAATTCCTTGACTTTCACGCATTATATTCAGTGTTATCCATAAACAGGCCGACTTNCCTCCAGACCGATNGTTGTNTTTTGTGCNATCTCACCATNCCGTGTTACGTTGAGGAATCTTCTCATTCTCGNCTGGACGAAACGGCGATGCTGCTACTTCAACNCAGTATTTATCTGTCGTGTTAGATCAGTGATTCCTGAAATGGAAAATCACGAANAGGGTGANNGGGAGCNAAANTGTTACTNAATTTCNTTTAATTAGCCGTTNGGTTTCTGGTTAAGTTCAATTTATTACCCATGAGAAACGGTTAAATGCTTGACTCAANCCCATCACCAGAGAGGNAAAANGAATTANGTCGGCANAATTTGCCTCACATTACGCCAATTGAACTTTGCTCATGAATTCTCACACGTATACCANTGCGTTGAAGTTGCGTTAGTAGTACGTCAAAANAACCNTTANTGAGTATAGGNAAATATTAGTATTTCATCATAGAAAACTGTTGAAGTAAAAGTNGNATACAANACAAACTACACGCTTATATGTGCAAGAATTAGATATTCGAATTTAACGGAATGTATANCTNCCCACTGCNTCAATATCTGTGGTACCGTGGTCCCTCGTCNTCGCTTCTCAACCCTTTGCAAATAAACTTCTNGCACNCATTGCTGTTCTGTTGTGTTATCGATGTCATCAACCAGCAGAGAANGAATATTAGATTGTTGTGAATTGTCATNATTGAANTTTACGACTGGTTTTGCTAAACCANGTAGNGAACAACAATATGCANNCTTTGCATTCGAAATGTTGGAATGACTTAAATCANGACNTNTACAAGTGTTTTTGTTCTGCGAAATCGTTTCACCCGCTNCGNCAGTAACGAACGGCAAGTCAGTTAGAAAACGTCACAGAAATTTCGATGGTTTAACGTNAGAAAATCGGACGNCAAATCTCTCTGCCTCCTTCTACCAAGCCCNCCTATTACCAGCGCAAATGAACGTACAGCTACCCAGAGAAAACTCATGTCAGACAAATCTTGATAGGACATTAAATCAACTTGTGGGGGTGGTCACATCCTTCATGCTGAAATAATTTGGTCANAACATTTTTTCTNCGAGTGTCACTTATTGACGAGCACGAGCATATAGCCAACACAGTGAACTTGTAAATGCACAAAGTATCNACGGGAGTTCGNCCCAAGCGCGAAGAAATGTTTCTTTTTGCACGAATGTTAGCAAATATTACTTATATTAATCGAGAGCTTGGGTGCGGTTGCAACCCAAATTTATCCCCTTCGCGACCCATATATTGNGAACCACTGCTATATTTGTTATTACATGTTTATTGTCTTTNNACTCCGTGTCACCAGTCACCACCTAGCAATATCGAAATTNCCTTTTGCACGACTGCTGTATATGCGATCTTAGTTTGTGAGGCTGTTCANAGGTCTGTGGGCAATTACACCGTTGTGGAATGTATTGTATTGTAATCGAATATGTTGTCTTTCGATCAAGTTTCCAGAAAGGGTAACGAAATAGCAAACTTTCGCTTTGTCTACNACATAAGTATTTGTAGTGACGTTTAAAAATCCGGAGTCAATTATCACGTTGCGTNGCTTGAACATTTGTCACCACGACACACGCAAATGTGACCCGTACTTGAATATGACCAATCNCTGGCGATTGTGCGAACCCCTAACAGGTTTGGATAAGTGCGAAAATNAACTTTCNTTNAAATNGTNTTCGTAAACTTGAGATCGCAAACACGAACCTGAACATATTAGAACACGNNATGTCGCGACATTCTGATTCAAACGCAAAACATTTTTGCCTTCATGTNTACAGGTCCGTCCTTTGCTGCAGTAGTATCGTTGGTATACCTGTACAGAGTGTACACTTGATGCATGTGACTGGAGTGGAATGTGATACCATGATCTTACAGTAATTTGATTCCAAAATCCCAATAAATCTGGTGCTACTTTAGCGACCTAATTGCCCCATAGAATTGTTGGATTATGCTTGGAGAATCTTCNTAGCCTAGAAACGATTTTGCAACACTGGATCNACGTATCATTTGTGGTTGCATTGGGCATNGATATTCCTGCTGCGGCGTCGGAATATATAGCATTATAATCTCGATCTAGCCAGTTTTCGGGTCAAGCACGNATAAANCGGTGGCGGAAGCCAACCAACTCTTTGTTCACAACGTTCACAACGGANTAGCATGATNTTGTCCCNAAAAGTTCCTGAGAATCAGTTTAGTATTTGGTANACAAGTNTNAGTCGCAGTTTTGNATTAAAATTNCTTTTTGTTGTTNTTNCAGTGATGCAGGAAGGTTGGAACGTTGAAATTCGTNGAATTTAAAAAAAATACGTTAGGATTTCTGTGNCATTCTGGTATAGGCTANTTTTNNAAAATATTCACAGGGTATGACCTATAGTTTATTACCTATTACACTNGTCAACAAAATGAAGAAAAAAAACATTTTNGGCAGAACATCTGAGAGCCGTTTCTGGGNTTTTTGAGGTTGCTGATTACGAATATCACATTAGTTTTGTCNGATTGNCNCTCTGNCAGAAGATATTTATACCCCTAAAAAAGCCCAAAATAACTATATTTACCCTTAAATNTTTNACTTGGTAGGAAGAAAATCGTAGTTTTTTCTCATTTTATACTGCGCCTAAATGGCTACTTGACTATNAAGTAACCTTCATGACATTCTCAGTCATTCTATCAATATTAACATGNCATGATGCGAAATATTTGTTTGTCAAAAAAGCAATTTNTCAAGCCTAAAAATTGTACTTTTGCACAACGGAAATTCATATTCTNCTGTATCAATTGGTCATTCTACCAAAATTAAAGAGGAGTATGAAACTGTAAAATTTNTCCTTGAAAGGCTTNACTACAATACTCATATGTGTCTCATTTCTTTTGACTGGTAAATGGATAATTTTCCACTGATTNAACAAAGTGGGTATNCCTAGTAACCCTATCAAACGAGAAGCTTAANTCTGGTATNTGGTATATTCGAATACCGATGAAAGATTCCAATTTCACATTAGGAAGGAGTTCACNGCATGTAATTTCTCCTAAGATGTAGTAAATAANANTTTTTAGATGATCANAAAGCACCCAACNACAAACAGTTGGTCCGAANATTCNTATCTGCATATCGAACATNTNAGCACAAACATGAGCATAAAAGCTCACTTCCTGNTCAGTCATCTTGATATATTTCCTTATCATCTTGTTGATTAGCAAGGGAAGAGGTTCTACCAAGACATCAGAACAACAAACGAAATATACCAGGGCNGATGAGATGAACCANTGCACATATTATGTCAGACCATTTCCGGAACCTTTCGAGAAACTGCACTAANTAGCTTACAGGNGAAAATCGTACAAAAAAACAATTTCGATTTCAATATATATCAGTAATGTTGCATTCCAACTGATTATTTCAAATTNATAATAGGTGGTTGACGAAAAACTGATGGAATTAATGCCACGTTATTTGAGTATCTAGGTAAATACTTATATACATGACTGGAGTTTATTTATGTACATGATATCCGTGAAAGTCTGTGACTATGATAAATCTATTACCCATAAATACAGTGCTGTTGCTGTATTTTGATTTAAATTGGTCTTCTGTGTGTAAAAATAACAAGTAGATTGAATTTCTAAACTTTATAGTACGACTAAGCCTATTTTTTATCTAGTCAATACCGCGAAAATGGGAGATTTTGGTCAAAATTGCTCCATGGGTTATCTCCACAAGAGCCAATTTGAAAAAACTAAGGTCATATTCGGAATCAGTGCCCTTCAGAACCTCCAAAACCATTACTTTGTCTGCCTAAAAATATGTGTTGACCAGTGTTATTAAGGTTCGCATCGTCACTGGATTTCCAAGACCTCCTCCGCGTGATCCGCCGCTACATTTCCGCTAAGCTGCGCTCGCACAGTTTCTTGTTACGAGTGAACTTCTCGCCTTATGAACTAAACTTATACTCGCTTGGAAGTTTGCAGAGCGTACTTCAACATTTATTTTATTATATTCGGCTATTTACCTTCAATCGGTGTGATCTTTGGCTATACATCAACTGACAATATGGGGTGGTATAGTGGGTGTCCGGTCAATACCGAGAAAACCATTACTGAGAATGCCATTACCGAGAATGGACACCACCGAGAATGGACATTACCGAGAATGGACACCACAGAGAATGGACAT
>ATSW01010039.1:0-10172 GCA_000444245.1 Botryllus schlosseri
TATTCCTGTGATGTCAACATACAGCATGACACATTTTGCAAGACACTGATGTTGTTGCATGATACGAATGGAATTTGAAGTAAATTATACTTCCAAAATATGTCCAGCCCCGTGAATACAACTCAATTCCGCTATTACCGTATATCTCGCTGTCCTGACCGGGGCACCGGCCGATATCTGGTCGTCGGCCTCGACCGACGGTTGAGACGTGTCCCAAAATCGGACCGTGGTGTCCTGCCCCGACGAGGCCAAAATAGTCGGGTCCCTGTAGCTCCAGTCGAGACTGTGGATCTTGGACAGATGGGCCGTGATGTATTGCGTCGGCGTTCTCCCGTTCTGTAGATGACAAACAAAATGACGGGGTTGATTATTCTAAAAAGGAACGAGCAACATATTTGAAGACATGTGTTCTTGGGTCAATGAACGGCCAATGTTGAAATTACTACCATAAAACTGTGCGGATTTTTAACAGATGTGATTGTTTATTATTTTTTGTCAGTGGCCAGTTGTGATGATGGCTGGGGGAAAGTGATGACCTTTTTATTCAGTAATCAGCTGCCCAAATTTCGTAGGCAAACTGGTGGTGCAGTTGAAAAATTCTCAATAGGAGTCCATGTCCATTCAATCACTAATGTTTAGGAGTCATTGTTAAAAAAATCAGGACCCACCGACTTGAACAGTTGCCCGAAATTTAGGCAGATATGGCAGTGTCAAAACGTAGATTCGGTCACGGAACGCCTACTTCAGAAATTGTAGGGTGCGTCCCATGGACTAATGCAAAATGACTAATACTACCGTAATTTTCCAAATATAGTGCGCCCCCATGTATAATACGCACCCTTAAAATAGCGTGTAAATTCTGGGAAAAAGCCTGTACCCATGTATAGTACGCACCCTGCATTCGCAGTACATGAATAGTTGTGTTTTAGTACACGAGGTTGTTCTGTTTTGCGATGTCACTGTCGAACAATGATGACAAAACCATCGCTAATCATAATACAATTAACGGCATTGACTCTAAACGAGTGTAGATAGTCGCCAAAGCCTGCGAGGCCGGCGACGAGATAGTTCAGGCTAGCGACACACGACATCTTGCGCACGAGGCCTATTACAATTGCAGATGCGATTGCTCAGGCCAACGGTTATATCGGGCGCACCAGTCCTGTTGGAGATGCGACTGATTACGCAAGCGATTATATCTTGCGCAATGCGCACATGGCCTCTTGTGTATGCGAGTGTTAAGGCCTGTCGTTGATGCGATGAATCTGCAAGGATTGCCGCGCACGTTTGTAGCAATCAGCGACCTAATTTCGCTCGCGTTCAAACGGCAACTAACTCAGCAAGAGATCGCGTGCTGTGCAGACGCTTGTCTATTAGGCAGCGAGTTAGACTCTATAATACGAATTACGGGCACGATGGCTAGAGGTGATGCGCGATTGGGAACAAACATGAAGAAGGGTGTGATTTCAAGTTTTTGATCTAGGGAGATTTTTTTCAAGGATTGCTGTACCCATGTATAACACGCACCCCCTATTTTAGGCCAAAAAATCGGTAAAATTTTGCGCATTATACATGGAAAATTATGGTAGTCCAATAATAAAACTTTTCACTTTTCCAAACAGTAGGCCTACACATGTTAAGTCCACCTCATGTGCAATGAATAAGTTCTTTTACCCGGATATCCCAAATCCGTACGTCGCCATCGTGAGCAGTGGCTAAGATGTATTGAGTTTGTTTGTTCCACTTTACTTGATACGCCCCAGCTAAGAAAATACGCAAAACATCACCGTCACATATACAGTAAAGTATAAATATCGTACAATGGCAACATAATTCAATATCAACACTCGATGATAAGGACACTGCCATGGTTGGGTCTAAATATTCAAGGCAAAAATCGGCAAATACGGTCAATAGAATTTTATACTTTTTTGCTATCGACCCCGCATNANTCATAAACACTATTGACATTTGTGGTTCTTGAATGCATGTTCATTTTAATTTGACAACGGTGTGGTAAGCGCTTACCAACTGCGGAAGGCGTCATAGTTGGCCTTTTCGTGTCTCTGATGTCCCATACATTAATTAACGTATCGATGGAGCAAGACGCTATCAGATTTTCATCGGACGGGCACCAGTCGATATCGCTGATATTTCTTGTATGACCCTTCAACGTTGCTATTTGCGATGCATTGTTGTCGTCATAAGTCCACACATCTGCAGTTTGGCTGTACTATAAGGGGTGGAATTTTTGATGATAGAGAATAAAGTTCATGAGGCTAGTTGTCATAAGATATACATATAAATAATGCCAAATGTATCTGTGTCCAATGGTGAATAGGCTGAATAGGCTGAACAGGCCTTACATCAGTAAAGAGGCAATCAATATTGTCATAATATATATAGTTTATATACGAAGCTGTCCTAATATTCAATAGATGACACATCATGCTGGATAGCAGAACACAAATACAGAAGAAATGATGTAGGGCAGTGACAGATTCAACCATAACTAACCACCATTTAAAACTCCTATAAACATTTATATTTATATTCCAACTCACGGCAGTAGCGAAATATTCTTTCTTGTTGGGGCAAGGGTTCCATTGTATCTGATTAACGTCCCAATTGCTTTGTCTCGTGATTCTTCGCTTGATCTCATCGGGTTGAGTGAGATCAATAACGATAAGGTATCTCCGTGTGCCCAGGATACAGTACCTTCCAAGGGCATCAATGCCCATTGAATTGGCCTGGAATATTATTAAGAAATATAATGCTGGTATATGTAATTTTTGAAACAAGAGTTTGTCATCCCGGTGATGTAATATTTGTTGATATACAATAAGCCTTCCAATTCTCTTCTAGTTGCAGACGAATGTTAGCAGAAAATATTCGGGTTCGTTTCAATATGAATATATTATTCCATGATCATGAAAAGAGGGAATAATCCTAATGAATCAGTGACTTGTATCGGGAGACCTGTTCTGCTTCTACCGATTGTGAGGTTGTCACAGCGTATCGGTGCTCAGTGTTTTGGTTGAACTTTGACCACAGAGGCTCTTCCTGCTGCTATTAATTTCCCAGGCTTGGAACATGCATTGGCTTTTCACGCCAATGGTCAAGTGCTTGGAAGACAGCCAGCGGGAACCGTGCCCGAGACTGCTGGTTAGCAAGAGAAGATATGCAAACACCAAGCTACACTAGCTGTTGTATCTTTCAATCAAAATCCATTGTCTGAGGAAGACAAAATACTGACTTGTGATCTGCGCAGAAAATATTCAAGTCAATATGAAGCCATCAGGATATTGAAAATGATAGGATGGCACACTGTTTTGTGCACTGTGCAGGGATGGTATGGTACTTCTTATGGATGGATGTGTTGTGTATATGCAGGTCTGAACATATCATCGTAATAAACTTTCAATGTTTATAGACTATTGAATATGGGGATTTTTTACTCTCCTCGAGACTACAATTTGCGTACCAATTTTTCTATTAATTTTCCAATCCCACAATGCGGGTGAGTTGTGCTTCTATCTTCTATCCGTTAAACCCTATTCTCACCAACCTGTATCCCAGAATGCTGAGCAACCCTGGCATCTGTATGAGATTGCTGCATTGTAGGTTTCTTCTACAAATTTCAATCGTACGGATGACAGATTGTCTTCATCTATTTACATTTAAAGATAAATATCTGTGATACATTGTTCATGTTATTAGTCATCACAATAACCAATGGTGGTGGCATGCACTCGTACGAATTTGTTAAGTTGACGAGGTGAAAATAGTATACAAAAATATCATAACAGTAGTAGGATAAGCAAGTAACACTTTGTCAGATCATTAACGCAGTTCAGTAAAATTGTGATATCACATGTCATTTACTTTTTTCCTTACTGTGAACGACGACAATCTCATTATAGACCTAAAGTCATTGTNTGGGTGAACACTATGCTGTCTACCAGTGCTATCATGACAAATTCACATTTTCCAGACGTACAGATATATCCCTTGGGCAGAAAAGTTCTTAGAAAATTATTTTGCACAACCAAGGTAGCGTACCATGAAGAGGTGGTCATTGTTGGCACTCAAATTACAAGCAGATATTTACAAGGCATGCCAAACTACCTTGAAGCAGAAGTAGTAAACATAATGTTCAAAAATAATATGAAAAATCAAGCTTTAAACTGTGGAAATGGTCCAAAAGAATGTGACCACTTGAGTAACTCGTAAAGTAGACTAATCCCGCTTAACAGAGATGAGCACGGATTAGGATTAGGTTTTGAAAAAACAGGATTTGTGAAATTTTGTCGGATTTGGATTATACATTTTTTTCAGAACGGATTAGGATTTGGATTGGATTAACCTATTTTCTGGGAGATTGAAATGCCGTGTGGCGAATGCCGATAAACTTTATTCAGATCAGGTATTAATGTACTTATGGTTACTATTAATGTACTTATGGTTACTAAGTTATCTTGAATCAAGTGAATCGTTNGTTGTGAAAGAAAATTTTCGAATATCCCTCCATTGCATAANTTNGTATTTTTTCTGAATTTCCAGTTGGAATCGGATTAGGATTGGACATGGACTGATGATGAATATGAAAAAGTTATNGATTAGGNTTTGGANTTGGATTTGAAGGTTCGGATNTGGATTGGATTAGGACATAGAAAATTCAAATCCGCTCATCTCTGCCGCTTAAGCACTTCGAAAAATCGTACTACGTGATTACCGACAATCTTCCAGTAATACATGAACTCATCTACGTTTTTTTTTAACAGCAATTCTCAGAATTTTTAGAGCATGACCCAAATCTTCAGTTAAACAGAGCTTTCCGAATAAAAAAATGCCACACTAATTTTACTAAGGCATCAAACAGACTTGTGTAATTACTTGTGTATATTACAAGGGTCAGCGCATTTTTCATGAATTGGTCAAAATAAAACTACCGTCGCTGTGGAATCAGAGTAGCGTGTGTTCATTTTAACATCCAGGGAAGATTAAAGTTTTTTGTGATATTTTCATTTTCTTCCGGCCATAACTTGATTTTCCAAGCATGTCAAAATAGACATAATCCACTCTAATTCCATTGCGACGATATTGCTTTAACAAATTGCTACTTATTGACCAGTAGGCCCACCTAACACAGTGGACTAAGAAATGTGTAAAGAATGCACAAACAAGATCACGCGAAATTTGGAAAATGCTACGTGCATTGAGCAATCGCTCTGGTAAAGCCGCGACCTTAAATGATACCGTTAGCGACCCATGCTGGTTGCGGCATATAGGCCTTTAGGGCCCTTGTGCTATAATTAGATTAAATGATTTGAAAATAACAGCAGTTGGCAGCTTGTGCAGTAAAGTTAATCTCGGTGCAATATCAATATCATTAGTCCTTTACGTAATGAATAAATGTACGCATTACATGTTGGAATCCTACGCGACGCTACACAATGTCAAAAATTCTGCGGTCATTAAATGAAGTCAGGGTCTCCGAAAACATTTACTTATTAGCCGAAAGGCCGGCAAACTGCCGACTCAACGCTTTCATGACGTCAGCATGCTTTGGCGTGGCTCCTCCGGTCGAGTGTGACTTTTGCGTCACTTTATAGTTTTCCTTCACAAACATGGCGAATTTATTAGGTTGGCGAGTTTTTATCGGCGTCCCGTCTAGCTTTTTCGGCGGCAGCAACACCAACCGGCCCTTGCACACGCCGCAGCACTGCTTGTCCACTTTAATCGATTTCGAATGACGGCCGTACACCTTCCGACACATCGTGCACTGATAATGGAACTTGTACGATATGTCATAGCTGTGGCATCTTTTAACCACGGGCATGTCCGGGTGGGCGGCCATGGCTTTTCGAGCCCATCTCTTCCAGTACGGCCCGTGCCCATCGTTTTCGCAATCAATCAACCAAACCGCTGCGTGACACATTTCGTGACACAAAGTGTCTCGTAATCGACACAACGTGTCCAAGACTTTTTCCGATAGACAAATTTTCGCGAAATACGTTTTAGTGGCGCAGGAAATGCCGTTTTCTTTTACCGTAGAAGTACGAGTGCTGCATTTCGTCACGCCGGCGGTCTTCAACAGTCTTTTGTGCCATTCCACTATCATGTCTTTCGGGAGTTTATATTCGAATACCGTCTCGTTGAAGTGCCGATACAGCAGCTGAGTCAATTGATCCCTGTGACGTTTGAATCCCTGCCTGGTTTCACAGTTTGACGGTAAATTTGAGGGTAGGCCGTCCTTCCTCGCGCTAGTTTTCGCTGTTACAACAGGAGTTTTGTACATCGGCACATTTCTAGACTTTATCTTCAATGGAGTTTTCTTTGGTATTGAGGCTGGTGTCGCGAATACATCATCGTTGGTGTCATCGTAGTCAGACGAGAATTCAATATCGTCTGTTATATTCCTTTCAAAGTTTTCCTTGTCACTGTCACTTTCCTCGTAGATTACATCATCATCAGATTGCGAGTCATCGGAGAACACCAACGCTTTAGATTTCTTCTTCGCCGTATGCCAAGCAGGAATAGGATCAAAGTCGTGGTCTGAACACTTTGAACTGCTAGGCGCTTTTACGGCAACATCAATTTTGTCAAAATCAGAACACAAGGATTCCATCGACGCTGTGGGATTGGACACGGAGCTACCACCAGAAGAGCCGCTGGTATCTGTTGCCACACCAAACACGCTTACATCGGAATATATAGATCGGGTAGTGTGTTCTGTTCCGATATCTTCCTTGTTACGGGTCTCCAGATCGCTATCGCTATCCGAAGAAAATACGAGCCTCGGAGTTAAAAAAGCACTTTTGCTGTTTACGCTACTGGCACTGGCGGTGCTGCGTTTCGGAGTGAAATTTCTCAAGATTGCACGTCTTCTTCCGGAATAAATTCTGGAATTGGGTTTCGACTGCAATTTAGGTTTCGGTGGTTCAATCGCAGCAGTTCCCAATAGTGTGCATTTCCCGCTGTTTGATGTCAAATTACTATTTGAGTCGCATGAATAGTCTGCACTGGTGATATTATTTGTTGGGTTAATCTGAGAATTCACGATATTTGTAGATTCGTCATTGGAATATGGAGACTCAAGCTGCGATGATGTTATATTCGTGTCGGGATGTGAGGATTGGCTGATAGAATTCTCCGAGGAACTGTCTCCAGATGTAGTTGATTCCTTACTCGAGTCTTGGTTGAAACTTCCGTAGTTTATGCGATTTCTTTTTTTCGTTTTATCTTGTGTTTTCGGGACTTCGCTAACATCGCTCGCGTCATCGAAAGATACGTGATCATCTGACACAACAAAATCTTCCAAACTCCCAAACGATTCTCGGTACGTCTGCTTCCTGACGGGCTTTAACGACGCCAGAAACGCGTCAAAAGCCGCGTCGTCATCAGATGATGATGACGTCATAATCTACTCAACGATCTGGAATGGCAAATGCAACAACAAAAATATCAAACAAACTCTCGGATATGATTTAATAAACTGTCGACAAAAATTCATTTCATATTCTAATTGGCAGCGATAATTCTTCATGACGATATGCCAATTTGTACACAATACGCAACCAGCTTGGACAACATAAATTGTGTAGCAGCATGCCCTGCTGATCCTAGATTTGGAGTACGTGGAACTTTACAGAACTGTGCAACAAAATAATGACATTTATGTTAAATATTTCTTGAAATAGCATCCAATCACCCAGATCCTTCCTGTACGTCGTGGTTTGGTGAGAATGAATAAACAAGGAAATCTATAATAGAGTTTAAAAGTAGTCTGAATGGCAATGAGATATTTTGTTTTGTATGATTCTCGAAATAAATGATTGATAGTTAATAAATATTTTGAATCTTGAGAGGGTCATTAATGTAAACGGTACCTGAAATCATATAAATATATAATGAAGCAATTTTGACTACAATTGATATAATCACAAGTCAGAATGGTATCTGAAGAATGTGGTTATTACAAATACTCCCTTAATTTACAATATCGACATTCGACAAATAAATACTTTCTAATTTCACAACTTATACTTTTACAAAGCATTTACTATTGTCAAGCATATTGTTAGTACGGATGGTGGCATTAGCAGATTTATGTAGAAAGCGGTAACTGAGTATGAGTATGGATTCAAACTAACAAACAATGTAAAAACAGCTAATATTGTTCATTGCTTCAATAAACATGCAAAGCAATGATTTTCGAATGGCAAATTGTCAAGACAGACGCGGTATTTGTTGGAAAAACCAATATCAGCATTAATTTCCTGGAAAATATCTCCGAGTTGGTTGACGATCGTCAGATATTGCTTTAGCGATTGCACTTGTGAACTGCGAACGCTGTCGAAAAAATCCCAACGGTACCGCGCTATACCCACGATTTGATGCCGCAACGGACGAATTACTATTGACGGTTTCTTTTCTCGATTTTGTTGAACCCCGCGCCAATGGGCTGGTGCTAGTCCTTTTCGAGGACGAGAATTTCGGCGATGCATTCTCTTTGTGTTGACTTTGAGGAATAAAATTTGATATGAGCCGCTGACCTTTGGATGGCGACTTTTGCTTCATTGACATGCGGCGTGGTGAAGCACTTGCAGATTGGGATGGTTGTATCATCGAGGATGTGATTTCATAAGACTTTAAAATCTCAGTTTGAATATCTCCCGGAAGGTCGTCAAAGACATTTCTATCAATTTTTCCCAATTCAGGATGAAAAATGTTACCATCTGGCAGCGTAGAACGTCTTTTAGTTGGAACCTTCTGAGATTTTGCCTTTTCCTTGGCATACATCTGATCAATTTTACACAGCTTTGAACTCGAATTGGAGGGCCTACACCCTGAAAGGTTCGGCTGCATGGTTTTGCTTTTAGATACAAAGCTAACATCATTGCTACATGACCCTGAACCTTCATTGAAGGTCTGCGACTTTACACGAGCCCCTAAATTTCCAGAAATTGGATCGATTGCTTCAATGTTGCGATTTGCAGGCACAATATCGATGTTTGCTGGTGCTTTCGTTGATTTTACATCCTCAAACATATGTCGATCTTGCATATTCAGATCATCCGTGGTTAATTTGGCACGTTTTGAGAAAAAGCCTGTTCCGCTCTCCGTGTTTTTCGGAGAAGAGAACACATATTTTGAAATTTTGTCAACCTTGTTACTACTTGTGAAAGATTTTGAAATCATTGATGAATTCGATGCCGTCCCTTCATCTGTCGCCGTGTCCCATATGCCGCAAGATATCGAAGCACCAAACCTCGGCTTATCCGCAACTGCATTTTCCACGTTTCCACCACTAGTGTCACAGGCCTGAGAAGGTTTGAAGAACGAGGACATATTTCCCATAATCGAACTATCAGACGAGCCAATATCGTCAAACTTTTTCGCATTTACGCTAAGCTGTACGATAGCTGGATGCCAACGTTCTTGATTTGACGCCATGGAATCGAACACACGTATCAATTGCAAACATTGACTCAACAATGAATCATGGTTGTATTTTGCTAATGGGGCAGATCTAGAGTAAGATTTTCCAGTTTCCAATTTGAAATGAACAGTCAAAGTCCTCGCGATTCGGTTGTTAGCGTCCTTATCTTTAGCAAGTCTTTCTGATAATTCGATCAAAAGCGAGTGCATCCATTTCTTTACTTTCGTTTTTGTGTTGAGAGCGTCGGGGCCTAAAAAATTTTTCCCGCACCCGATTGATTGCGCGACGTGCCTTTCTTTAACGAGTTCCCGATCGATGCCAAGACTCGCATCTTTCAACCACATCGCGGTTTTGTGTCCATAATTAGACACCAGTTTTTCAGTGTCGATAGAATTTAGTTCGCTCATAAATTCAACGCCGAAATCTGATGTCAGAGAATTTCCCAATTTACCGCCTAAATTCCGTACTTTACCAATTTTTATCGTCCCGAAAAAATTTGAAATTGAATTTTCAGGCAGCACCGTTTGTTTGTTTGGTTTATTTATACCGCACGTCAACTTTGACAACATCTTATTATGAGAAATGCCGGCGGAACAACGAAAACCAGTTTGGTGATACACGGCGGCACGGATTTCCTCTACCATCGCAGCAGCAATAAAGAGACGTAAATCCGACAAGATTTTATCGCCTGACGAAACTTTGTCAAGCCATTCGCTAAAGCCTCTTT
>ATSW01010041.1:0-12217 GCA_000444245.1 Botryllus schlosseri
TATTTAACGCACTCTCTACAGACGTGTACAAACTATCAATACCGGTATAGTTAGTTGGAGGTCAACTAACAGCTAATTTTGAAAGCAGTTCTGGTTTTAGTTCTAGTTACGGATTCTGAAAGTGAGTATTTCTAGTTCTAGCTGTTCATTTGAAAAAATTTAGTTGCCGAACAACGAGAAAACACATGCCGTGAATCGTGATGTTCTGTTGAGTCGCAAGTCAATGTCTATTTTATAGTTTTGACTCGTCAAGCTAGGTCATTTTCCATTCACCCACTGAGCCAAATCCGAGTCAGCAATCACAGGGTTGAGTCCGAGTCATGGTGCCATGATTCGAGTCCAAGTCATTGTGTTACTGTTCTGTTTCGAATTCAAGTCTTGTTACTCCCACTTTTTACAACTCTGCTTGGTGATATTGAGTGCTTCGCATCCATGATATACTAATATTCGTCACTTTTAACAGTTTATGGCCGCATTTTCTAGTACCAATAGTGTGGTAACTATTGTTTAACATTACAATGAAATGTCGGTCTTGGCCGCCGAAGTCTCGAGTCGTTTCAACACGGATTGACTCAAGTCAAGTCGAGTCATTTTCCGCATTTTGAGAAACTGACTCGAGTCACCAAAAAATTGGGACTGGAGTCATGACAACTCTGTCGAAACCTCTCCCATTTCAAATTTGTGCTGCTTTTCATGTAGAAAGCCGGTCCGATTCCAATACATCCAAAATTAATAGAGTTAGATGTGTTTTGGTTCACTAGTTAGGGATTTTAAAAGCTCGCTAGTTATAGTTTTGGCTCTAGTTGCGATTTTTGAAAAGTGATAATTCTAGTTCTAGTAGTGCATTTCAAAAATCCATTAGTTTGTACAAGTCTGCATTGTGTGCATAAACTAACAGTGAACTAGATTCCATTCGCCACAAAACATCTGCAATCGTCCTCTGTATGGAGCGCTTTGACTTGAGAGCGCATTGTTGAAATTTCTCCATTTTCAGGGCCGGTTACAAGTAACGTGAACCCTGGCATGCAACCGGGTAACAGATACGCCCCGAAGCATCCACCGCCAAGCTACACTGTGGCGCAGCAATTTAAAAACAAACAGAAAGAACTAGGGCAGCCCGCGTACTCTGCTCAAGGTGAATATTCCTTTTTTTTTCTGTCTACGAGAGAATTGGTTGCAGTATGAGTGGAGTATCACTAAGCGCCATCTTCAAAATCGATTTGACCGAATCCATCCTCTGCGAGTTTGGATAAAAATGTGATAGAGTGACTTCTGAAACAGTTGGGGCCTGTCGCTAGAAATTGCGAAAGCCGTCAAAGTAATACTTTATGCTACTACAGCACAAGTAATACTGTGAATATCTATCCGAGATAGAATGGCTTGCCGAAAGCGGTTTTGTGAAGGGTCACAGAAGGTGTATCTGTCGTCGGTAGATGTTGACTTTTGAACCCCAAGAATGGATTTCTGCAGATTTCTAAGGTTGCCTAAACTTCCAAAATGAATTTCTATTACCGTTATACAGGGATCTGAATATCACTCGATTTTTATGGCGATTTCACCATTGAAAGCGTATGCAAAAGCTACTCCTGCCTGATCAAAGAGTAACATGTAAAATCCAAGTTCGCCTACTTAGAAGACTTGGAAAATTGTTGAAGCGTTTTTAGGCAACATGACAATTGAATCAGTGAACCCCCGGAATCGGCAAAAAAAGCTATTTTTGAACAACCCTAATGTGAATTGTGCTCTTATGCCTAGTAAAAATGAACGTAAAGCTATTTCCCGCCTGCAGACTCATCGTACGGAAGTGACATGTCCAGGCAAAGTCAGGGTATCGCCAGGAATCCGAGGTATGTCGACAAATACAGTTCTGAAGAGTGAAGCAAGCAACAATCTGTTCTTTTTTGATTTTAGGTCGAGCCCAGCTCCGTATAACGACCAGCAATGGTCGAATCCGATCAATGGGGCGTTGATGGGTAATATTAATTACTCGTCGTACCATCACCCGTCGGGGCACTCCGCTAGTCCGCAGTCGTCCATCTCGTCAGGGTATCAGGTAGGATTCCGTCTGACTTATCCAGATTTTACTGGCACTGGAAGTGAAGTGATTGATGTTTGAAATTTAAGATTTCAAATCGCAGTATTTACCGTGGGTAGATCTATGATAAATAATTGAAGAATTTTCCAGCGTAAATGCTATTTTTTCAATCCAAGATTTTGTACTCCAATAACTTTGCTTCTACTGGTTGGAATTGAGCCTAATTTGTTGAGCATCAGTTTCTTCAAACAACCTAACAATTTCGTCGGGAAAACAGTACAATTTATACATATTTCTATTTATTTTTAATACATAAATCCAGAATTTTCTACTACAATAACTTAGCTTCCACTCGTTGGAATTGAGGCAAAATTGGTGTACAGCTTTTTTGTAGGTAACCTAACAATTTGATCAAGTAGCAAGTAAAATTTGAAAAAAAATTATTATTAACAACCCTATCGTACAAGTCTCTGAACATTTTGAACTTTTTCATCTCGTACAGAAAACTAGTGGCACAAACACATTTTATTTCTATTCTTATTCGTATTATAACCTCTGGACAAATCTCTGTTCTTGTCTCTGTTTGTTGTATGCATATTTGACATTGTTTTGCGCAATGTGTACTCTTGAAGACGGTTACGAATGCCATAAATGTGATTCGCTTCATTGCTCTTGCGAATGATGCTAAGCTATGTGTTCAGCTGTAAATAAATATATACGATGCTGAGCGGCGATGTTTTCCAAACTACTATCCAGGCAAGATCTTATTAGTGGGGCAAGTTTTTGTTGCACTAAAATCACGAGAAAGTCGCGCTTGATTATAAGAAAAGTTGCAGTAAATGTTGCATTTATATTTTTCAAATTATCAGGGTATGAGATTCTCGAAAGGTTCCGAACCTAGCTGTTGAGATTTGCAGGGCGTCTGCTTTCTTCGTTTTTTTCTTCCCTATCCAGTCGATGATGCATAGACTATTTGTTTTTTAGGTTTCATTTCACAGACGGTGAGACCGCCGAAAATTACACGTGCAATGTGAAAGTTGTTTGCCCCAGAAAGCCAAATAGCATAGTGATAATCCACCCCTCTCCTCCCCTAGGCGCAATATTTGATAAAAGTATCGGAAAAAACTTGCATGTAAAACAGATAGTAGATGCACAAAGTTATAACAATATTCCTAGAAACAGCTTAAAACATCATGCCACATAAATTCTGAGTATCTAGGAAGCTGTAAAAAAGAGTGGCAAAAGGTGCATAAACTTTCCCTACTAATTCGGAATGCATTCAGCAGGGTGCAATCGCAGAACCGTGTCACGCGCAATACCAAACGTTGCCGACCGCGCAAATCATCCACTCCGCCAAGAGTCGACCCGTGGATCGCCCGCAACCGATGCAGGTGGAAACTCCGAGGAATTGTGAGTCTCTCCGAAACATCGTGATGATGCGTTTCTCAACAGCGAGTTTGATCTTTTGCAGCGATGGGTCATGCGCATTACGGCAATGTTTTGATCGACGCCGAAAGACAGGAGATACACCGTCTTCCCGATAACCTACCTTACAATATAACTTTGCCTCAAGATCAGTACAGGTGATATTACATGAGTACAGGTTTCATTGCCCTAGTGTACACAGTTTTGTGATTCTGAGGGAAAAAGGTGACTTCAGTGCGCTGATTGCACATTGTGGTTGTTTAAAAATAATTATTTTACCCAATTCCAGGGATTCACTGATTAAATTGTTGAGTAGCCTAAAAACGATGAAAATTTGTCTCGATACCAACTGGTAGATATGAACGCACTGGAGTTTGAAAATTTTGAATTTATTCCAAAATAGCTTTCAAATTTTACTGTCAACATCATGAAATTTTTGATTTGTCTAAAAGAACGAAGTCTAACAATTATTGCTCACTTTCAACCGGTAGAAGCGAAGTTACTGCAGTTGGAAATTTTTGGATTCGCAAAAATAACCTGGACATTGAGTAACCCCATATTTATTAATGAGAAACTCAAATAACTTGGCTTCCACGGGTTGGGATTGTGTCAAATTTGTTTTATTTAGTCTTTGTAAACAGCTCGACAATTTCATGGGGTTGAGAGTAAAATTTGATCATTATTTTAAAAAAAAATTATAATAAATTTGAAATTTTCAAACTCCTGTGTGCGTTCACATCTACCAGTTGGAATCGAGCCGAATATGGTGTGCAGAAAGTTATTCATTGAATCCCCGGAATACGGAAAAAAGTTGAATTTGAACAATCCTACTGCTCATGTTGTTTGATGTTCAATATCAGCCCTCGGATATAAGTAATTTGTTGCCCCCTCCCCCAAACAAAAGAAATATTCATGTGAACACCAAAACTGCAGTAAATCAGTGATTAGTTTGCCTGATGACATATATCCTATTCATGTATCAGGGTTACTGTATATTGTAATGTGAAGCTTTTTTTGTGGTCTTCCCAATCCCAGCAGCGTGTTTTTGCTGGCTCTTTTCTCGAATGTTTCGTATTAACGATGAATCTTATAATTAAATATCGGGCAGTTTCCAAATTTTGAGTACTGAGTAATATCATTATTCGTATGTACTTGAGACAGACGATATTATCAATGCTTGTTTCTTGTCGTTGCAAACTTGACAAGGATGATATTTGTTGATCTGCTCTGACGGCCGGTGACATCATTCATGTACTTAGCAACGCAACTGTAATTAAGATCTCAGTTTTGATTGATTTAATTTCGATGGCCTGTAATTAGACGTCGCAGCGGAGTTTGTTTACACCGATGGCTATCGACATTATGAACCAGTTTGTGGCTCTCTTTTGGCTCACGGTAATGTGTAGTATGTTTGGGCGGGATAAAATATATGGCTAAAAATGGCACTGCTATTGTCTAGATACGAGTCCCCAATGGCGGAAACTTTCTAAGTTAAATGTCAATGTGGGGTACGGAACAGGCCGAAGCATTCAATGTTGTTATTCAGGTAGAAGGATAGAAGCAGGGTTGTAACGAAGTCACAAGCCAATTTGACTTCTATAGTTTTGACTCGAGTCAAGTCGAGTCATTTTCAATTCATCACTGAGTCAAGTCCAAGTCATTGTGTTCGCTGTTCAGAGTGCGATCCAGTTAAACCCACATTTCTGAACTCTGCTCGAGTAATATAGAATGGCTCGCATTCATAATATCGTAATTTTCGTCAGTACTAACAATTTCTGTCCCTATTTCCAAGTATCAGGACTGGCAGACAAAATACCAAGAATGTGGTGACTTTACTATTCTTCCAAGTTAACAATGTTTGTCTTGGCCGTCCTTGTCTTTTGCGCGTTTGAGAAAATGACTCGAGTCAAGGCGAGTCACCAAAAAAACGTGACTCGAGTCGTTACAACCCTGGGTATAAGTAAATTTTGCCGTAAATTTCTACCCGATTGCAAAACATATTCGGTTACCGTGTAGGCCTACAGTAGGGTTGTTCAAAAATAACTTTCTTTTTCGAACTCCGGGGATTCACAGATTGTATTGTTGGGTTGCCTAAAAAACGCAGCACACAAAACTGGTAGATTTGAGCGCACAGGAGTTTGGAAATTTGTATATATTGTAAAAAAAAATTGAAAAAATTTGAAATTTTACTGTCAACCCCATGAAATTGTTGAGTAATATATATATTTATATTAATNTGTTGTTTATTCAGAGACCCGCCNCCTTACGTGGACAGTCGGTCCGGNTCNACGAGCCACACCAACAGCGACATCACCATGAGCTACCAAGACCACGAAAGCTACCCCTCGGACGAATCCAACCGACTCCGAAAGCCGAGCATCACAGACACTTACCTNAACGCNGTCGACAGCAACGTCCCAGCCGGGAGTGTCCCGNNCGCNAAACTGCCCCGGGGCACGGAGACCGCGTTGCAAGCGGCCCGGGTCACCGCCAGCAACTCTAAGAGACAACACGCCAGTTCGTATTCGGCTGTGGCTGCCGCCAAGCAGCATAAGACCGGCTCGATTTCGGGCAATCAGGAAATGCAGCGTCCGCAAATTGTGGAGGTGCCCCCCGACCTGCCCCCGGTCGACGATAAGGATAAAACTGTTAGTTTGTCTCCGGTTCCCGTGCGTAAAAACAAGAAAAAGGCAAAGCCTTCGCAAAGGTAACTGTTTTGTTTTAAATCAAATTTCGATATTGTATTCAAGATTACATTCATTCCGGTATAGCTCATCAACATGACAACTTTTTACGTGCCCCTTATCCAGAGTTGACACAAGGATAAGCAATTTAAGGTTGTTCAAAAATAGCTTTTTTCCCGGGTTCACTGCAGTGCACACAAAATTTGGCTCAATTCCAACCGGTAGAAGGTGCCTCAGAGCTAATTGAAATTTTTTAATTTATTATAAAAAAGTTGTCTAAAATAACGATGCCTCACAATTTTTTCTCACTTCCAACGGGTAGAGGCATAGTTTTGGATTTGAAAAATAGCATTGACAGTGCATAATCCCAGAATTATTGGTGAAGAAGTCTAATAGCTTCACTACTACTGATTGGAATTGCGTCAAATTTGGTTTGCCATGTTTTTTTTTGTTAGACAACTCGACAAGTTTATGGGGCTGACAATAAAATTTGGAATTAAAAAAAAATATTCTTGGTAATAAATTAATCTGCATCGTCATTTAGTGGTTACCATTTTAGTGTAAATCTTCTACGACGAAGAGTCTGCAAGTAAATGAGCTATACCAAGGCAAACTCAACAGGGAGAACGTCAAACGCAGACCATTTCGGTTTCAGTATTGGCTAAATCGAAGGATTTTCAAACATTTATCCCGCTTTTCGCAAATTAGCAATTCCAATTTTTCGTCTTTAAGTGAAAACCTTCATCACTGCATTCCACTCGCTCTCACTACTTCAGAACCAAGTTTGAAAGAACTGGAAAGAAATAACAAATGACAAATCTTTCACTATCTGTGACAGTAAATAGTACAGTAAAGCTTTTGCTAGTATAGTTTATCTTATTCTCTACGTAGTTGTACTGTATTACATTTGCATGACTGCTTATCATGTCATTTTCAATGTAACTTTTATAACTAGCCTTGAACATGAACAGTACCATAACACTGTCGGGTTACTTTCACCCAAAACCAATATTAGTTTCCTTCGCATGCATCGAAGAAGATGTCGATATAGACGTATCTTAAGCTGGCATTTGGGAGCAAGCTGCATCAATACGGTGTTATTAAATTTGATGTTTGATGCAATATTTCAACATATTTGTATCTATTTTTATATTGACACATCCTCCATCCCTGTCTTGGCTTACATAGAAAGCAAGTAGAAGAGGAGGTTTTCTTTCGTTTGGGTACAAAACAGCAATTGCTGGTTTTTCCGATCCATAATGCTGTCCATTATTTATAAATTGACAAACTCATTTGGTTGATCATTTTTTTTGTGTCATTTTTAAACCATGGTTGTAACCGTGAGCCCTAAGGAAGAAAACATATCATGAAATTATTTAGCATTGTATTGGTACACAATGTTGCAATACTGCTATGAATTTAGTATTGAATGCAATATTCAAGTTTCAATCCAATTTCAATGCGCCTTCTTTTGCGTCGCAGGAGTAATAATTCTTCCGATTCCGAAGAGGAAGAACCCTCGGGCCGGTCGAGGTGATTTCATTTGTTTCATTTTGATTTTATCACACTCTGACCCTCGTCCGTTTGTCGTCGCAGGATTAAGATGTTCTCGCCGGACGCATACAAATTTTATATGGAGCAGCATATCGAAAACATTTTTAAGAATTGCCAGTCGCGGGCCAGTAGAAGAAACCAGCTGGAACAAGAGATGGTCAAGGTAGGGAAGTTGCCTGTTGTTTGCTCTCGATTTAAATCCGCTGTGCTTTGTCCCTATTGAGATTTAGCCGTAAACTTTTGCCTAAGCAGGAATAACTGGTTCATGGTGCGAAACTGGGATATGGCTTTCATTACAATATCCATTGTAGCACCGTACGTAAAACACATATATTAAACTCAAAGACTTATCGGGTGCCTCTTTTCAAGAATATCCGGCATGCTACAGGGATTTGAACCAATTTTGGGGGTAAACACAGCTGCCCACAAAACTTGAAGGGGTCCGTGATTAAAAAAGTTTGAGAACTACTGCACTGCAGATACAAGCAATCTTTGAAAATGCATTTGGTCACTACGACCCAAGGTTGTAACCAAGCCACAAGGTTCCGAGTCACAAGTCAATCTCACTTTTATAGAGTCACGTCGAGTAGTTATCGATTCACCATCGAGCCAAGTCTGAGTCCAAGTCAGCTAGTAGAGGTTCGAGTCCGAGTCATAGTGTTTTGACTCGAGTCCAAGTCAATACCGATAAATGTGGTAACTTCACTATTCTTCGAAGTTACAATGGAAGCTCTGTCTTGGTCATCCTAGTCTTGAGTCATGCACATTGACAAAAAATTGTTACTCGAGTCATTACAACCCTGCCGCTACTGGAGCTATTTTGCATGGTTTTGCATGACTGCTCTGAAATTTTGTAAAAATGCTGTAATTCTTTATATCACAGAACAATCTGCCGTCGAAGGATCAGTGCCAAATGCGTGAAATGCTTTTTCAAAAAGAATCGAATTACATTCGTTTGAAACGCGGCAAAATCGACCTTTCCATGTTCCTCATGATAAAACCGTTGGGCGTCGGCGCCTTTGGAAAGGTAAGAACCAAGTTCTGGAAATTATCATAAATAGTGGCATAAGGAAACATTGTGTGTGATTGTCACCGTATTTTCGCAGGTATATTTAGCTTGTAAAAGAAATACGGGCGCGCTGTTTGCGATAAAGACGCTGCGGAAAAAGGATGTGTTAACCAGAAATCAAGTAAGTCGTGTTTTCTGACTAACTGGGTTAGCTAGATTCACCGAATAAGTTTCGTAAGTGGATGGTAGGTTGCAAAATACCGTATATTTTCCATTCAACCGAATCACTGCCTGTTTTTATACTCCAGGTAGCGCACTGCTTAATTGTATTTGTCCAGTAAACGGAAATTTGGTATTTTAACATTGGCATTGCTGCATGGCTTTTTGCACCAGATCTATGCTACGTAGGGTTGTAACCAAGTCACAAGGCTCCGAGTCACAAGTCAATCTGAGTTTTACAGTTTTGACTCGGGTCAAGTCGAGTCATTTTCAATTCACCACTGAGTCAAGTCCGAGTCCAAGTCATCGAGCAGAGGTTGAGTCCTAGTCATGGTATTATGACTCGAGTCCGAGTCCAAGTCATTATGTTGACTGCTCAGTTTTTTGTTAAACCCAAATTTGTAACTATGTTATGGTGATATCAAATGGTTCGCATTATAAAAGACCCAATTTACCTCACTTTCAGCAGTTTCTGGTCGCATTTTCAAGTACGATACTAGTACCAATAGACGAAATACCGATAGGGTGGTAACGTGGATGTTCTTTGAAATTACAATGAAATGTCGGTCTTGGCCGTCTGAGTCTCGAGTCATATGACTTTCCGTACTTTGAGAAAATGACTTGAGTCGTCAGAAAATCGTGACTCGAGTCGAGTCATTACAACCCTGATGCTAAGAGTATTCAACATGGTTTTATATTGTTATACACCTCGACCGGTGAGTGGGCCGTATTCGATCAGCGTGGCCATGGTGAGAGGATTGACTATTGATGAGAGGTACGGCATCTCTCATTTGGTCCCATAGATACTGTCAATTTGCAATGACCTGCTTGCAAATAAGTACAGCGTAGTCTCCTTTTGGCAATGATAGCACCGGGGCAGATTTGGGCAAAAGGAATTCTCCATATTGCTAAAAATCAATGATATCTGTTAGGAATCGCAATGCTCTTAAATGAGGGACTTGCATTCCCTAACTGTAATCTCAATAGTGCTGCTGTGTGTATGCTCTCTGAATTGCGTTCACATATTGTTGAAATTCTGCTTTTCATTGTTATATCATTTGTACTTTTCCGTCTAGGTTGCTCACGTCAAAGCGGAACGCGATATTCTGTCGGAGGCCGACAACGATTGGGTCGTGAAACTCTACTATACATTCCAAGTAAGTTATGCGCTTATCGTAAACTCGCCACGTTTCATTTCGTCGACACGTTTTGTTATTAGGACAAGCAATTTTTGTATTTCGTCATGGACTACATCCCCGGCGGCGACATGATGAGCCTTTTGATCAAGAAAGGTATTTTCGAAGAGTCGCTGGCAAGGTTTTACACGGCGGAGCTGACGCTGGCGTTGGAAAGCGTTCATAAAATGGGGTTCATCCACAGGTGTGCATTCTCGTTTATGCGTAACTCTTGGAAATAGGTTAGCCGATGATATCTAGTATCTCGCGTTTTGGAAGAAATATCGGTATCAGCTATCACTGGTGAGAAATATTAGGAATTGTTCCCTGAAGCTTGTGATATTAATTAGTATGAAACCGTTATCGCTATAATCAATTTTTTTCTGAGTATCTTCCCTACGGGTGAAAGTAGAGGTTTGGTTTCTTTATGCAACAGGAAACTATGAGAAGACGATCTGGTTTCATTTTCAGCCGACCGACATCTTACTTTTCCTTTTCCAGAGACATCAAACCAGATAATATATTAATAGACCGAGACGGTCACATAAAGCTGACCGACTTTGGTCTCTGCACCGGCTTCCGGTGGACTCACGACTCGAAATATTATCAAAGAGGTGAGTCTCGGCACATATGATATGGTGGCAGACGTTTTTAAAGTAGTGATTTCCAAAACATGTTACGTAGGCGGTAGGCTTACCATACGTCCTCTTTGAAGAGGATTTGTCCTCTGAGTACGTCCAAATGTCCTTTTTTTTTAAATTTGTCTTTTTTTTTAAAAAGCGTTAAAATGCCATCAAAAATTGTACTCCAACATACCGAACGGAAAAGACTCCCCGACGGGCATTTAGGGGGCGAAATCGTATAAATGACCCTATTTTTTAGCCAACCCAAGATTATTAGTCAAAAAGTTTCTAAATCACAAATTTTCTCCTCCGATATTATAGCTTTTGAAACGTTTGAAAATTGTCGTTTTTCGTATCTCAAAAGAAGAAAATGAAGGTATGATCCGTGGAATTCAAATGCAATTCAGAAAAATTCAAAATTCAAAAATTGACAAAAAATAAGGATTTTTTTAGCAAGTTCAAAATTTTCAAACTTATGTGCGTTCACATATATTGGTTGGAATCGAGCCAAATTTGGTGTACAGCGTTTTACTATGCAACCTAACAATTTAACCAGCGAAACCCCGGAATCCGTTAAAAAGTTTATTTTTGAACAATCCTAATGTGCATCATACTCAGCATACATGCGTTCGGCGTCTACAATCACGCCCGTGTTCAGTGAAACATTCATTGTCGAATTTATCAATACAATATTATGACGTCGCTTTATAATAATAACACATTTCTCATGCCAAATTTGCCAAGTGCAGACTTCACTGGCAACCTTCTATACATTCTATAAATGTAATTTTGTCGCAGGCGGCCATCGGCAGCAGGACAGCATGGATTTCAGCAGCGAATGGCACCAGCACAATCCCAACGCTCTTAAGACCCTGGACAGGAGGCGCATTCGGGACGCCAACCGACGCGTCGCCAAGTCCTTGGTCGGAACGCCCAACTATATCGCGCCGGAAGTGCTCTTGCGGGAAGGGTACACGCAGCTGTGCGATTGGTGGAGCGTGGGCGTGATATTGTACGAGATGGTGGTGGGTCAGCCGCCGTTCAACGCTGATACCCCGGAGGAAACGCAGTGGAAAGTGAGTGTGGGACTCTGGCCTTTTCCCATAATTATCTTGGTTACTTTGCGCTCTATCGGTAAGTAGAGCTTGGCAAAATTGAACATCTCGGTGATTCTTATCCTAGTTGCGCTGAGTGAAGTTTTTAGTATTACTACGACTTCATGCACGTATAGTAAACTTGAATAACTGAGATATGTACCTTTCAATCGACAGCAAATAGCTATTTCCAGTTTATCTTGATATGAAATAGTTGATTGACCAGTACAAGAAAATGTCGTTTTTATGAATATATGTAGCCCAGGGTCATTCAAAAATAACATTTCGTCTGGATTCTGAAGGATTCACTGATTAAATTGTTAGGTTGCGTAAAAAACCGTTGCACACCAAATTTGACTCAGTTCCAACTGGTAGATGTGAACGAACAGGAGTTTTGAG
>ATSW01010043.1:0-11259 GCA_000444245.1 Botryllus schlosseri
GGTGTATTTTATATCTTATCAAAATACACCAGCCGAAACTTTGTCAACAGAAGGAGTTCGTGTACCACCTGCATGGGAATAGTGCATTTGAANGCTCACTCTCTCNAAATTTCATGCTGGTGAAGGTATATTTTTAGATACGATTGTTGATATACAATGTTCTTTCCAATTCTCCACTAGTTGCTGACGAGTGTCATCCGAAAATANTTGGGTTCATTTAATTATTCAATTGTGTATTGAAGNTCTNTACCTCCAAGAAGCTCTGTTATTACTNTATAAAANCCTGTCTTACTGTGTCANAAAATTGTTATGTTTTCAATTTGTATTGTCATATTTAACGGCAACTTACACTGTTTCTTTTATTGTACATGTACATTCTACAACCGANTNTTTTGAAATAAAATATTNTTTCGANAAGAGCCTGTGGAGGTNTTTCAGGTNCNTAATTTNGAGCTCTGCAGCGATAGGTACGGACATGCCACATCAGACCACACAATATTATGACATACATCGCTACCACGCAATGCGGCATCTAAAAAAAAATTCGAATATTGTGTGTTTTTTAGGTGCATAAATGCACGCGTTTAAGCTTACAGTGTACTGCACCCCAGGTAGGCTAACATGTACACGAAGTGCCAGGACATCGCTAACTATATGTTTCCCTTTCAGATAAGAAGACGTGGTCTCAAAGGTTCAGTATCACGATTGTAGTCGGAAAAAGTTATATTATCAGAAGTCGGTGATAACCACAAGCACCGCATTTAAAGACCTGTCATGATTATGGAATCAAATTTTGGTATAGTTTGCCGAAATATCTTTAAACGCGACACATGTATTTTTATTACAAACACTATGCGCTATACATTCCTACAGTGCGAGGATCTGCTACGATATTAGAAACGTAGGAATTCTTCGCACTTCTCAAGTTAAACGAGCTCGGTGAAGAATCTTCTAATGAAGTAGATAGATCCACTTGCCTGAAAGTAATGAATTTGAGATTTGCAGAATATGAGAGCGAACTGATACGAAACCCGCGATAATTTAGTGTCTTATTAAGATTATCAAACA
Source organism: Botryllus schlosseri (assembly GCA_000444245.1). Lineage (NCBI taxonomy): Eukaryota > Metazoa > Chordata > Ascidiacea > Stolidobranchia > Styelidae > Botryllus > Botryllus schlosseri. The sequence continues at coordinate 1,069 of ATSW01010043.1, forward strand.
TAAAAATACGTGATTGTATCCAGAAAATTTTAGAATGGCTCACATTTCCTTGAACAATCAACGCAAAAGGAACTTGCGAGATTTTATAATATCATTGTGACGATTGTGGCCGGGGTTGTAACCAAGTCACTAGGTTCCTAGTGACAGAACAAATTTACCTTTATAGTTTTGATTCGGGTCAAGTTCAGTCTTTTTAAATTACAAGTCAAGAGCAACGGGTCGAATCCGAGTCATAGTGTTCACTGTGCATTGACGGGTTCAATTCCGGCTAAACATCCTTCTGTCAAATTCCTGGATAATATTGAAGGTCTCGCATTCAAAATATACCTATTTCCCGCTATTAACATGTTTATTCAGACAGGTAAAAGACAGTTTCAGGGCTTATTGTTGAAGCGTCATTCCTTATACACGAGAATTTGAACAAGTCATATCGAGTGGTTCGAGTCATATGCAACGACTCGATTACAACTGGCGACAATGCGCATTGATGCACAATTGACGCAAGCTGATTCGAGCCATTTTCAAGTTTCGAATCGAGTCAAGTCGATTTTAATGAACACTCAAGTCGATTCGAGTGACTCGAGTCATTACAACCCTGGGTGTAGGTGATTTATTGCGATCAGCTCGTATATGTTTGACAATACAACTGCAATATTGTAAATCACATTCAATCTTGCCGTGTATTTCTCGATAGGATGATCAAACTACGAAGTAATCCAGTCAAATATTTTTCAAATGAATCATATAGTAGTCCACGAATATACGGTGATCGTGGTGGGTCCTATGAGTTGCATTGATCTGTTAGTTGACTCCATAACTATCACACTTGGGCTATTCTCATTGACATGATAGTGTGAGCGATTCTAGATATCTGTGATATTCAAGGTCACAGTTTATCGCTTCAAAAGAACGCCTTTATTTTATTAGTACAGAGTAAAATAGGCTTCGGCATTCTTACCCTGTTCGTCTGGATACTGCGGACGCCGTGCTACTGAGTCCCATGTTGCTGAAAAGCGAAGATATTTCGCTCGTGAACATCGATATAATCTGTTTGTTCCTCATCAAATACAGCAGCAAAAGAAACAGACCTGTAAAAGGGCCCATGTTAATTGTGTTATTATAGAAAAATGAAGTATGATGGCGGAAGCATTACTTTCGTAATTACTTGAATTATTGTATTCCAAAATGGTCAATGACGTAGAAAACGTGCTTATAAACCACAACACTGTTCATCAAATATATACGTAGTCGTTGTCTATACTCGATGATTCAACTGTCTGCAATATGAATCCCTTGTCATTTCGCGAAGGTTATGTATTCCCTAATTACTTTGTAGGACTCAACGAAATTAATGGATATCAGAAAAAATATTATGACTTCTAAATTATAAGTGTAGAATTGGAATTATTTTTGAATAAACACTATATTAATGTGTTAAAAAGTATTTCTGGGTTCTCTGAAAAGTACTTTCTTACCTTTATTACCAATGAAAATGTACACGTTCGAACAGTCTTTTGGTGTGATAATGTCCTCATAACTTACAGAATTATATCACATATGATTTAGATCCTATGAACTCACGACGAATCATATCTGGGTCAAATGTTAGAAACTACGCCAATACTGTAGTGCAGGGGTCCGCAGCCTACGGCTCGATAGCCATATATGGCTCTTTTGGAAATAAGATATGTTTTTTTGCCCCTCTTTCGAAAATCCTCAAATTTAAGTTACTGTCGCGCCGGCGACCAATATCACTCGCGAAGTTTATGTACCCGACTCGAAATCTNGGATTGTGCGAAACTCATAGCAGATATGGCAACCGCAATATCACAACGCAGTTTTCGAATACGCATTGTCTTACTGATCTACGGCGCACTGCCGTGGACGTTACATTCACAATTACAAACTCGAATGACAAACAACGTCATAGCTAGTAAGTAGCTCTGTAGTGCAGGCGATAAAATGTATGCGAGCAGCGCAACGTTATGTTACCGCCAAATTGAGAAGTCGATCANTATTTAGATTTTTGGAATCAGNGTGACAGTTACATTCGATTAATATCAGGTATAATAAATTCTAAGCTATTTAAGAAGGATAGGGTTATCAGTGGTGAGGCTTGGCTCTCGCCTCGAGCTTTATGTTCGAACAATAAAAAATACCTGTTTTTACTCTGAATAAATGTGGCACACTCGTGGAATCCAACGTAGTGAGCTCGAATTAGTGCTACCATGACGTCATGAATTTTCTATTGTGACGAAACAGCTGGTTTTCATGTATTGCTCTTTAAGAGTTGAAATGGAAAAAATAGGTCCAATGTGGCTCTTTGGATAAAAAAGGTTCCCGACCACTGTGTAGTTACATTAAACTTACCCTGTAGTGTATTGGAAACTGTAAAAACATATGCAAAGACAAGTGCTGCTGTTTCGTCTTTGATTACTGGNAGGGAAAATCCGAATATCCACGTTACACCCAACATTACGAGAATGCTAACGTTGATACCGAATTTTCTCTGGTAAGAATCCCTCGAAGCTCGCCATGATTTGCTCTGGTAGGAAACGTCAGAAATGTCACTTTTCAAGGCTCGGTAACAACGGTTAAATTGAAACATGGATATTACATAAAAGCTTGCTATTGACTGTAACATTCAAATAAGTTGTTGTATCAATATCATAATATTATTGGTAAGAAAGTTACGCCCCCTTATTAACGGTGAACGATGCATAATGGAATTGAATCGATGACATTTCTAGTTCAAACCATCATTCATGTGAATTTTAGTCATACCAAATCTTGTTGACTTTTCCAAACCTTGATTTTTCGTCTTGAATGTAATATGCTCATCCTCACAATTAGGGTTGCATTTAAAACAAAAATAAATTTAAAACCAACATTTCTAAAACAAGGGCCTTATTCAAACATGTTTTTATTGTTTGTTTTTTAAAGCGATGACGTCACCAATATTCAATTGTGACGTCAGAGTGGATTCACATTGATAATCAAAAATATAAGGTAAATATAGCTCCCTTGATGATACATCTGTACTATATGTTGAACCGACTATTCTAGGGGCTCCAACCATCCCATATCGATATACGTCGGCTATATCGGGTGATAATTGTATGTAGATTCATATAAAATGTTTTTGGAAAGTATTTACACAATTATAGAATAATTTTGTAACGTAAAAAAAACACGTTTTTTCAAAAAAGGCCTTTATTTAAAACACGGTTTAAAACATGTTTTAAATAAAGTGTTTTAAAACACAGTTTGTTTCAAATGCAACCCAACGTACAGTAAAGCGTTAGGAAACCCTTACGTGAAACGATTGTTTTTGACACGCCCAATCACCAACTATCTATAACAACCAGTTGATAAAAATATAAAACAAACATTATTAGGAATAAACGTAACGGCGATGGCGAGTCGATATCATACTTTGGGCGAATGTGTTATATGCAGTAGAAGTAAATATAAAATCTCCATCCACTTACCCATTCCGTATCTCGTTTTATGCATAGGTGATACGATAAAATAATATAGATGACCACATTGCCTGCAATCATAACGGCGATCGGTACGACAGCCAGATATATGATATAGTCTGGATTAATCCAACACCTGCTCAAAAAAAGGTATGGTATCATNATCGAAAAGAAATCTATGGCGTAAACTTACGTCACTGCGAAACCATCAGTATGCGGGTATACATAAATTCCAACATTAGCAAGANCTGCAATGCCNACGAATACCGCTGGCATCATCCAACCCCACGCTATGGAAAACAGGACCACGCTTTTGTNGGTGACATGTGCCCGCGTATAAAAGGGCTGGAAATAAATTGAAAACCGTAACATTCGTATATTTACTGATAAGTAGGCTATTTACTGACATCTTATCATAATATGACAGTTTAGGGCAGTGAATNCCAAATCCCAACGTGAGAGGTATNGCCCCCAGTGGATATTTTGAGAAACAAGAAGGCGACAATACCAAAGGGNGCTATAGGGGGCGAACATGCTAGATCTTCCAGTGAGATATATTTCATTATCACGGCGGAAATATGCACATGAAGTCCGGCTATTTTGCCTATGTCGCCTACGAAAAGTAAACTCAACGGAAAGTAGACGCGANAATAACTTCAATAGCGATTAGAGTTGGTAAATAAATTTCTCGTTTATATATCCGCTTTTTCGGATCCGTANATTTATGAGGCGAAAATTTGTGACGAGCTTGATGAGGCGGCGATAAGATGAAAAAGGTCGGGAAACACAGGTTTAGAGAATATGTGGTACAATGGGCCAATAACATCTTTTAACTTCATAAATTTATTTCGAATGCAGAAATACTAANGTATACTTTTTAACGAGGCGGTAGACGAATATAAAACGAGTATTTCCAGTGAAAAAATCGGAATAGAGTAAAACAACTGTATTTTGTAATAGTGGTTGAGAAATTGGACAGTAATAAAATATATAACACCGTATCAATTAACAACAAACTAAGAACCTTTGAAGAAAAGGAATAATTTCNGTTTATATCCTTAATGTACGGTATCTTAGTAACACTTGTATGACAATCACTGCCTGCCTGNCGATTCACATTTATCGGGGAAATGTAAAATATTCGCAATGTCATCCAGTCACACTTTTAGAGATGTTTTTTTTAATGGGTGTGGGGGAGGAACATGCTCTTGCGCTTCCTCCTGATGTTTTTAAAAAAAGTTTTCAATCTTTCTTTTGATATATATTGATCTATTGTTTGTATGAGGTGCGTATTGTCCTGACGGTTTACAGATGGATGNAATTTTACTCGTACAAAAGAGNTNTTCGTGACCGCTTACCTTCACCACTGCTAGAAATAGCATCACCCCTTCGCAGTTCATCCAGGCGCAAGACGCAAGTAGAAATAGATGTAAAAACACCGCAATTGTTCGACACGATGATGAAATTGCGTCATAATCTTCAGCATANGCAAAGAACGGCGTTTCGCTAATAAGTAGNGNGACGTTGAGTCCGAGAAGAGCGATGGANAGATTTAGTAAGAGAAATGAACCTTGGAACTTTCTTCCCGNNCGNGTTCCCCTTTTAAGANAATCATATTTCATCTCTATNACNNACCTCTGAAAAGCATTGATTAGTANCACANTGAGTTGGCGAAAAACGAGTACTCGTTGTCGTTACCAAGATGGTGCTTAACGAAGCGTTTCACGGATTCAAAAACGCACAAGACGAATCTCNTTTTNCCNCGAGTTAAGGGGGATTTTTAGTTTATCCTTCCATATANCATAGTCCTTTTACATCCCAACCAAAGGCTATAATAATATATCGGGTCTGATCCCCAAACAGCGATGTAAATTTANCNAATACAAACGGTCNCATNCGTAAATCGATCTGATTTATAATGACATAATNCATGCAGGATATGAGCCTTGTAATTGGATTATTATCTGCACTAGGGGATGACAAACTGCGGCCCGCGGGATGCATGCNGCCCACAACACGGTTTTTGTTGTGNCCAGCGAAAGCCTCAAGAAACGTTGTAAAAATATTGATGAAATGTGTGGAAAATTCAATGTAATTCAATTCAATTCCATGTAATCGGTCACTGTATAATCAAACACTATTATTGATTTTTTGTTTAGTACCCCAATTTTATATAGTGCGGTTCGCGAATGGATTCAAGTGTTGAATGCGACCCGCGAGCTCATAAGTTTGCCCACCCCTGATATACACCAATATACGATTATATCATTGTGTCCTACAATGTCGTGAACACAAGCAAATCTGATCCCTCTGTTCGATTGGGGTACGTCACACTTTCCATTCAGCCAAGGGCAACTTTACTAAAAATTTTGACCGACCTGCAGCAGCTCAGAAGCAAGTGCGCAGTGTGAGCGCGAGTGTGGATGCTCAATCGCTTGAGCCACTATAGCCACTACGTTTTCGGTATGCGCTGCTCCTCCTGATTCCGGAAGGCATTGTTACATCACAATACCAAACCCGTTATAATGCAAAATCGAGGTTGATTTTGGCGGGTTTCCATGACCACGAGCAGAATAAAATTGCATAAGAGGATGTAACCATATAATGTGACTTCATCATTCTATATTCATGAATAAAGGGTTTGTTATTGTGAATTCGAATTAATGGAGTTAAAACACACGTCCAATCCTTGGTTTTGAGTGAATTTGGTATAGGTAAATACATAAGCTGCAAGATAACCATCATCTACGCCAGTGGTTTTTAATGTTAATTACAGTGCGACATAAACGCGTTAGCAACCTTCTCAAATGGGGCACTACCTACGGACTGACAGGACCACTGATAGTAAACGCGTAGTCATGCACTATGGATGTCTGTTTAAATATGTGCAAAGTGTTTGCTCTCAGTAAACTAAAATCAGATAAATAAATATATATTGACGTCGTTTGCCATCCGACAAGGCAATCTGAAATTGTAAACAATTAAAAGAAATAATTAGTAATGTCGGAGGTTTATTGACTGCAAGTCCTCACACTGAAACGCCTTTATACCTAATATGATTGAGTTCTGAGTACTTGGGGAAACACAATGAAGTAACCAAACTGCTTTGCACGACTTTTATATTGATGGCCTCTCAGTCTGTCTGAAATTTCTATGAAGTCTATCGTGATGCATATGAATCAGACAACCCTAAGAAAGCAGCACCGCAGTTCATCTTTACAATAAATAATGCAAGTGTTATCGGGGATAGGGGTCAAGAAACGATTCATACCTGTTTCGTTATCTAGGAGGGCGTTGTGTCAAAACAAAGCCTCTGCAGAATACAGGGACAAGTTGACTACGTGTTACATATTTTCTAATAAGCTAGAGCGATCAAAAATAAATGCGATAACAAAAAAGGTATTACCGAAGACACAAGAACAACATCACAAGAATTAGTAGTGAGAACGTTGACAGACTGCACCCCACGATAGTTACGATGTCCAGAGGCGTTGGCTTTTGCGGATCCTCTTCCACAGGTTTTGGTCTCTGTTTGTTACAAGTATATTGGTCACACCAGCCAAATATATCTACCACGACAATAAGAGACAGAGCAAAATATTGTAGATCATAATTTCAATTTAAATAAACAGATTTAGGTATGACTGCAGAAGTTTACGAACACCAACCTACATTGTGATGACATACTTTACATAATTCGGTTTTTCCGGTCTTACCAGCAATGCAGCAAAGTTAGTGAAATGATCACACGAGCAGGTGAGGGAATTGACAGTTGCTTCTGTCAGTCTACATCCTTCGTCACTCCAACTGTTCGTTGACTCATTCCAAAACACACACAAAGGATCCTGCTTCTCGCCGTCATATGTTGCTGGCAACTATAATGGAAAAAATGCACCTGTTAATTTACGAGTAATGATGGAACTCCATCCAATAACATGCTGTCGCATATTATTTCAGAATATAAGCCAAGATTATCGTAAAATTCGTGGAAAAAGTACAATCACAACCACAATCGTACTCGTAATCGTAAAACTCATAATTTCAAGTCGCAAGGGCAATTCATCAATTCATCACATCAATTCCGGCACGTCTAAAGGCAGGTAAAGCATTCTCGTGATTTGACATAAATAAGGTAAGAGAGCTTTTAGATCGAGTAGCCTACCATAGCTGTGTATGTTCATGCAGTATTTCAGACTTGATGTTTGTTAAACTTAAACAGGAACTTTGCTAATTCAAAAATAGGTATGTCTTCCTTTGAGAATGCGGAGTTTCTTGTGATATGGAGATAGGAAATAATAGATATTGATGGTCAACCCAGCAATGGCCCGAATGGCTTTCTTCTCCAATACTTGTAGGGGTTTCAAAATGGTTTGAGTTGCAGATCCCCACATAATAATTCCGTGTTGCAAATGACAGATAATGATAGATAAATAAAGACTTCTAAGGAGAAGCGTATCAGCAATTCCATTCAGTCGCCACAAGACACCAGTATTACAAGAGATCTTTGAGAAAACATGGCTTACATAGGTATTCCAACTGAGGTCATGATCAAAAAAGTCCTAGATATGTCATTGATTTGCAGACGCACATTGCTTGACCAGTCATAATCAATTTTCGATTAGTATTCAAGAATTCTGTTCTCGTCTTTTCTTGCCTATTGGTAATACTTGACTTTTGCTAGCATTAGCGGACAATATAGTTGATGTGAGCCTGTTGCTGATAAGTTCAACTTGATTGGGAGTTGACATCAAAAGATTTTGACTGTTGGATGAGGAGAGAAGCAAGTGCGAATCGTGTGTAAAAAGGGTCGTGGCGAATTGCGAACAAGAAGTTATACCATTAATATAGCCTACCATAGAAACAAAGTTGGCCCCAAAACTGCATGACCACTGTGGTATACCACAGGATACAGCACAATAGTTCGATTTCTCCTGACTGTGGTGACGGTGACTGTATCCTGTTGTCGGTCAGTGAGATGATTACGAAATAATTCGAGAGCAGTACCCCGTTCACCATAATTTGGCAATGAATAGTAGTAATAGTAGTAGTAACGATAGTGTGAGTGGGCCGTACAGTGTTTGAGATTAGGTTGGGATGGGATGACGTCAAAGCGTTTTTGGAACAGTTCAAGTAGACATAATGGAATTGATTCACAACCATGATTGCTGACCATAAGCCACAAAGGGGTTGTTGTTGTAGTTCTTTATTGTATTCATGGTGTTTCGACTACATTGGTGATTTCACACCAGCCGGATAATCTATATTATGATTTCGTATCACCCACCTTGTAGCACGGCCCACTTCTAGGTTTTGTTTTAAGACACTGCTTACGAGGATTACAACAGGGGTGATGAGGTTACCAAGGACGATGTGTACCACATTCAAAGACCTAACTATGCAGTATATGACTCCTCGCTTAAAATCAACATTTTCCTTTGATTTGGACGACAGTTTATGCAGTGTCGTTGTCCATACACACTATACGGCCCGTGTATAAATGTAAAAATACCATAAATGTTGGACATTCCACAATTAAACTTACTGAGTATCGTACACGTGATTCATGGGGAAGATTCGATACAGTTCTATTATTAACTGTGGCGGAAAGCACAAGCGATGTTAAGGTGACCGTTTTCGTTTGTTCTGCAATTGGAGACGAACGTATGTTGATATTTGCAGGGAATTGATTTTTTCTGTTCCCGATTGCGTTCACTGAAACTTTGGAAGCTGAAAAAGTATGACTGCGCTGAAAGACGAAATGTATGGTGAGATATATGATTATCGAGGTAAGTAATATAGATGATGAATATGGACTAAATATATATGTATGCAAGACAATAACTCATTTTCTATTGTCAGATTCATGCTAGCAAATAAGAGAAGAAGCTGGCTTCCCGTCGGCTCCTTTCATACGACGATCTGACCTAATTTCAAGACTACACTGTAAAACAATGTGAGCTTTTGGGTTCAACTGGGGTGTAAATGATGTTTCCGCCAATTGTCAACTACTCTAAAAGGTGGAAACGCATTTCTACCCCAATTCCAACGTAAAAATGCACCGTTAAACGTGGATGTGCTACCCAGCTCTATGGCTGTAGCTATCACAGGGGAAGGGATTTAAAATTTTTAAATCCACATCCCAAGTTTCAGATTCATGTCCTTAGGAGGGTGCAATGGCGTCCCCCTTTTACGGTGAGTTTTGCAGCCTTATTTAAAGGGGGACATAGTTTTTTCAGTGTAACACTGATCTGTTATGTTGAATGCCTCTCTATATTGAATACCCCCCTTACTTTTCAACTCGATGTTTTAAAACCCCCTGTTTACCATGGATGCGAGACAAAATATGACAAAGGGATAATAAATCACACGAAGATGGCCTGGATTTATAACTAAAAATTCGGAACTTCGCTGTGACGATAAAGTGTCGCTTTCGTCTCTTTAAGCAAAGTCTTTCACAAAATTTTTCAGTTCGCGACCCTTTTTATTTCAATGTTTCTTTATGACCTCAAGTTAAAGAGAACGTAATTCGTCGTACAACGAGTCGTGTGAGTAATGTGCTCAAGTTAGACGCCCACAAGTGAAATGTTGCGACTAATCGAAAATACGTGTGTATCAGGCAGACGAGAATGGGCCTGCACCTATTAGATGATTACAAACGAGAAAGCGCGTATTCAAATAGTAATTCGTCCTTTAATTCCGAATATAGTTT
>ATSW01010045.1:0-15328 GCA_000444245.1 Botryllus schlosseri
GCCAAAGCATCTCGATGGTGCAGGCGAGAAAGAATATCATATCTCTCTCTCTCTATTACCACTAAGAAGATAATGTCAGTTTTACATCACATCAAAGATGATTTGGTAGTTTTTCGACCATTCCTATTTCATTGCACTTTGTGACAATGCTGTGAAATGATGATGGCATCACATAAAAGTCATTTCCAACCACGTACGTGGCTTTGTACTACATGTTTCCTATGATGGGATGTTATCAATCGACGTGTACAGCCTTCCACAGGGGAAATAGCGTCGAAACTATCATCCCGTTGATAAATAAACTCTTAGTGGCAATAAGCGATTCCGTAATCACGAATCGGTTGGTATCCTACAATATTATATAGGCACTCACGTCTGTGTAGATATATTGTTCATATTTTCTTGGGTCAAAACCGGGGCAGCTTTCATTAGACATCGCTTTGCAACAACCCTGGCTCACTTTCGAAGTTGGTACTTCATCTGAGGGTAACGTAACCATCGCAGCAGGGCTGGATGTCGCGTTGATTGTGAGCGATTGGGTGCCGACAGTACTTTCTGAAGTGTATGGATAGTTTAACAGTGATGCTCCTAATGAATATAGAGTATTATTGTTGAAGCACTCTACTTCGGCAAGGATTTATTATTAGACACTGTATTTTAACTCCCTAGACCAGGGGTGTCAAACTGAAATTGCTTCGCGGGATGGATGCAAATCTTCAAATCGCCCGCGGGCCGCACCACTCATCTGATTTTAAAATCGTACCCTATCTTTTCACTTAAATACTTTATTATCAAGTATATACAGATAATAGTAAATTGTATTGTACCACGGATCATAGGGGTTTAATATTAGCAAGTAGCGACACTTTCTTTATTCGCGAACAATGGCGATTCGGGTTCGTCTGGAGGTCGGGCACCTTTTGAGTAGGAAGCGACACGACAGTGCAACAACGGATATTTGCATTGTATTTTCTATAACCTTTATATTCTACATGTAAGCTGCTTATAACGGTTTCGCCTTTGGCGTTTTTGGTTTTGTGAACAACTACGTTTTTTGTTTCATTTTTCCATAAAACTCTAAATTTAGTATGGACCCAGTGACTTCTCGAGATTTTACGATAAAGTCATCGACTTTCTCCCAGCGATGACTAGAAAGAAACCACAACACAACAGTCGAATGGTAATAATGTGGCCTATGGACATGCTCTACATTTGCTGTCTTGAGACATTTTTTAATTCAAGAAATTCCTACAAAAAAACTCAACATTTGTTACAAATGTGATGGATAAAAATATCAATCAGTTCACTCAGAATTGGCCCGTGGGCCGGATGAAATGGCTTGGCGGCCGGATGCGGCCCGCGGGCCTTATGTTTGACATCCCTGCCCTAGACCGACAACATCAAACTCAAATCTGTTTCTAGGATCACAGTCACAATCGGCATTGTCAGACATTTTCGAATGAAAAAACAGGGATTATGCAAAAGATGGTGTTTGAAAGAGTACTCATACTTTTTCGGAGTACTCAGGTACATTTTGTCTGCTTCCACTCCTTACTCGTGTGGCCACGTTTTTAAATTACTTCCAATTCTACTTTAAAACTTTTTAACTTTACACTTCGGATTTTATAAAGTAGAAAGTAGTTTGTTTTTTACAGATTCAGGTAAAACTGGGCATGGATTACTCAGACCACTGGAGTAGAAAAGTACGATGTTGTTTCTTCTTCTACTTGACTATGTCCTTTTTACCTTTAAAGAGTTTCTTGGGGGTACAGAACTTCAATATACAATTGATTAATATATTCATATGGGAATGAACCCGAATATTTTCGGCTGACGCTCGTCAGGGTTAACCGTCAGCATCTATTGGAGAATTGGAAAGAACATTGTATACAGACAAGGGGTAATCACGATTAGTAATCGTAATCGTACTCGATTACATTCGAAAAAAATCGAAGTAATCGTAATCGTATTCGACTACTTCACGTATATAATCGATTTATTTGCGAAAGAACGATTACCTGTTATTTGTACAAGGACTATGACATAAACTGAACATTTGTGAACAAGGAATAGATATTATACCTGGTTTATTGATAGCACAAAAGTCTGATTTTCAAACGCCACTGCTCATTATTACGTCAGAGGCTTTAGCTTTGCTCGTCATTGCGTAAAAAGTATCCACACATAGGAAATAGATTGACATTGTAGTGGGATTGTATAAGAACACCTGCCATGCCGTATGTCAGGTTATCAATACGCTCTAGACGCCACTACCTCGCAGCTGGATAAAAATCACGTGCCTGGTTTCAAATAGTAACTCAGGTATTGATGTCTGGTTATGCTTAAACGCAGCTTGACCGTTGTTGCTTGGCGGGAAGGGGAAGTAGGCCTATATCTACATACGTACGGTCGTACGTACACTGGACAAAGATTTGAAATTTCGTATTCGTCAAATGAAAGAAACATTACGATTTCCACAATGAAGCATTAAAAACCAACAGCTACTGATATCTTAACCGAGCCATTGTTTGCCGTTTCTCTTAACGGAAGCTTGAAGTATCTGTATTAAGTGGAAGGCATAACTTTATGTTTCCCGTATCTTTTTCTCGTATGACACTACTTGAAACGGGCAGCCATCGTTATTTCGTAATTCTTTACTCAACATTTTGAACTGCAGCTATAGCTTATACAACATGTTAGCTTGGGTTGTAGCTAGAATCAGGACCAAAACAGCAATTCGTCTCTCCGAATCTCTTCGAAAATACCCTATAATTTATGTTCGTTTACGATTTACTTTTGAGTCCCCTTCGAGCTCGCTCCCCACCCTATTGGGGAGTTTGGGGTGTGGCTTAGTTACGGACGTGGCAAGAATGCAAATCGGCGGATGCGATAAATCGTCTACGATAAATTTGGACATTGGGTACATTAAGACCTAACAAACAAATGATGTATTAGCTATAAAGAAAGTTCTTATCTCATCACGACTTTTCATGGCAATCCTTATTTTGTCTACCAATATATCGTCTAAGATTAGTTCTAAGAAGCAAAATAAATGTAATCGCGAGTAATCGTGATTACTTTTCCAATTTAATCGTAATGGTAATCGCCTACTTCCTGATTTTGCTGTAATCGTAATCGTAATCACGTGATTTGGAAGTAATCGTAATCGCAATCGATTACATTCATGAAGTATTAACCCCGTGTCTGATTGTATATCAGCAATCATATCACAAAATATGACGTCACCAGCATGAAATGAGATCTCATATAAGAGAGCGTTCAATGTGCTATTTTAAGATGGTACAAGAATTCCTTTTTTAGACAAAGGTTGGGCTGGCGTATTTTGATAAAGGTAGACTCCAAGGCACACAAATGAAAGTGTGAGCGGCCCTTCTCGATTACGCGAAATCTGTCGTCTCGAAATTTTTCACACAAGTAGGATTATCCAAGAGGTGTTTTTTGGCCTTTGAACGCTCGGCCTCAAGAGTTATAATGTTGTAAAGTAGAAAGTAGTTCTCGGATATGTTTGCATCACGTTAAATAATATGCTTCCCATCGCAACAGGGAAATGTATCATGGTAACTAAATATATTTCGAAAACTGTGCCTATTTGCATCGTGACTGATCCTTTTGTGTTAGTCACGAACATAGTGTTTTTCCTATCTCCGAAGTAGCCACCTCCTATTAACTGCTAAACGAGCAAATCCTGATTTTGAAACTTCTTACTAAGGTCTTTCCTTGCAATTCAGCACTTTCATGGTATATTTTCATTTCAAGTAATTTTGACATGTATTGGAAATTCAGCTACGTTCTAATTAGGCTATCATACGAGCCCTCCGTGGCTACTCACTCACCAGAAATAGATAGAATCAGAATAGATTATATAGAATCTGAATATAGAATATCCGGTTACCGTGTTATAGGGCCTATTTCACGCTTTTGTTATACTCACAACTAACTGTCTAATTCCATAAATATTATAGCAAATCTTTTTAAAATTTACATAACCCCAGATTTGTCCAATATCTACAAAGGTTATTCTTTTTCGAATTCTGGGTGAGTTTTGAAATTGGAAAAATTTTCAGCGGTTCAAAAGATATTGTGATTCGCAATTTTGTTGTCACAAGGTGGCGACGAATGGGGAAAACCATTAAATCAGTGTTTCTTAACTTCGCCGCCAGCGAACCAAAAAGGGCGATTTGAATTTTGAAGGAGCGGAAACGCTCAAGTGGCGATATGGGGGGCGCTGGATTCCGGAGGGCGGTATGGAAGAGCTAAAGAAAAGTGGCGTCGCAGTTGAGGGTGCAGCATGGATATATCAGTACATAGTCAGTTCTATATATCCCTGAGTTTTCATTGCAAATTAGCATTCGACAAAATCTGTCAAATCTCTAAATGTTTCGTCGCGCTCTGCGCGAAATAGATGCATGCAATGTTATCAACTTGTTTCCACGTCTGAAGCGGTTTAATTGATGTGAAATTAATTGCGCGTACTTTATGATCGGCAATTCCCCGTTAGAATACTACCATCTCACTACCTCAGCTTATTTTTCACAAATTGTTTCGAAGTAAGTATTTTATCCCGCAGCGAACAGCAAGAGGCACTGCACCACTTTTAAGAGTAAGTGTATTTTGGACACTAAAGATGCTTTGAATATTTTGGTCAAAATGATTAGCTTAATATTTTTCTATTTGTGAGCTACAATACAACATCTTAAAATATTTCTTCAAGGTATCATAGAGGATGATACTGTTTAGTGCTGTGACCCGCAAACTTACATGAACGTTATGTAATATGGATTGCATTGTTTGGAATACATTCATCGCAAATTTATCGAGCAGATGGTATGGGCGCTTACCCGATGGTTGTTATAACAACCTTGATTTGATCCCGAATATGGCACGTACAATTATCATAGCGTTAATTCGTCTAGTGGTCCTCGGGTGCGATTCATGCTATTTCCGATAGTGATTTCCCAACCCGAAAAGATCAACCGGATTTCGATCTCTTACCCCTTGTTTTTACTACCGTCCTTGAAATATGGGGAGGGGGTCTCCAGACCCAGGACATTTTGTAAATGGGGCGCTGCAGGAAAAAGCTTAAGAACCACTGTTTTAAATCAATATTGTGCGCTGCACTGATGGGGGAGAACCAATTAAAGGTCTATTTATCGAATTCTCGAGACAAATAATTCAAACAATTTACCTGTTTCGCTGTAAAGTGTAAACTAAATGTAACAAAGCTATGAATGAAAAAGGAATTTGGGTTGGTCGTGCGTCAAAATGAAAAAAAAAAACATCCATGTGGCATTCCGCTTAAACCAAAAAAATTATCAATGAAAAATTTACTTTGAATGTGTATGATTGATGTAAAATTGGATTTTCAAATTTGAATTTATTGCCCCACGAATTAGCCAGTTTATATAATGCTGAGTTATCAACCTCGCAATTCTAATATTGCTACCCACCGTAAATACTATCATTACAAATCATAAATTTCAAAATCAATACCTTTTAACTCTAATAGCTTCACTTTCCATATTTCTAATTCACTATTTTTATCTGGTACTTGGTTAGTAGAAACACATTGCTGGGTTATCTATCACCTTGTATTGTTGACGTCTGTGGTGGTGATGTTGCCATTGTCGGGGCCGTTGTGGAATTATGAGTGGCGTTTGTCGGTGCTTCTGTCGCTGGTGCTGTTATGATTGTTGTAGCTTCTGCAGTTCCATTGCCAGTGATCCCAGGTACATAATCATCGGGGCCGTTGTAACCACAGCATTCGAACTGTACATGTACAATTGCAAAAAATGCATGGTATTGTAACGATAAAGTCACAGCCTTGAACGCAGAATAGTGAACGCAATGTTGGAATGCTGCTAATCAATAGGTATATCCGCGCTACCATGTGTCTGCATCTTTTCTGGATGATTTTTCATGAAATCAAAAATACGCTACTCTGATAACTTCGCTTCTACATGTTGGAATTGAGCCACATTCGATGTGTATTTTGTCAGGCAAACTAATAATTTCATGAGGTAAGTTAGTACAATGAAACAAAAATATTTTGGAAACGCGCTTCCAATTGTAAGGCTGTTACGGTGACGCCATCCGTTCGAATTGGAAAAAATTTGGGTGTTGGTTTCAAAAGCAAACCAAATCATCTCACTCATCAAATGGCATGGATGCCCACATAAATTTGTTCTAAACTGGGTGTATTTCATATTAGGAAATGGTACAGGGAAGAACAAGCTGCTGTGCTTCACAGTGTACGGTGGTTGTATTCAATCAATATTTAATGAAGTCGTGATGATGGCATAAATATAGATTCGTATGTCTCTCCGCATGCGCTTCTTATCCTTCATATGGTTCACAATAAATATGTCAGTTTGAGCTCCCACCAGTTCAAAACTGATGTAGCCGTCTAGGACAATTGCTATTCTCCGGTCATACTTGAACAATCTAGTGAATTTTTAAAGTGCAAAACTAGATCTAGAACTACTCCTCTTTCAAAANGCGCGAACATCGAAAACTACTCAAACAGCAGTAGTTGATCGGCCGCCAGATATTTTGATAGGTAGTTTGTACAATTCTGTCTCGGGTAGCAAAATAGGTACTTACAGTCTTTTCGATAGACGCTACTACAGGCGATTGCTCTTCCATAAGTCTTTTGAAGCGGTCTTCGAACTGCGTTATCTATGGTCAAAGAAGTGCATTTACTTTTACAAAATTGCTATACCAACTTACAGAGCGATAATTTTAACGCGGCTTACATATCAATGGTGATATGTATGGATAAAACGAATAACATAATATACGATATTTAGTTGTAATATCTGGAGATTAAATATACAGTGTGCTGTATATTACTAGTGCAGTGGTTCTCAACTGTTTCGACCTTGCGCCACCTTGTCCAAGGGATAAATAAGCTAGTTCACAGCACACCAGCATTGGGTTAACTTTATATGGTTACAGCATTTCAGAGAATGGTATAAAATTGCGCTGAATACATCGTAAACTAAAACGCATGTCAATAATTTTATTATATTTATTATGTCCGTGTAACATTTGCGAAAATAAAACCTTCGTCAGACAATGTAGCTGTAAAACTGTGTTAAACTCTTATCAAAAGAATCATACTATTCCTAGGCTTTTTTACGCCCGTCTTCAAAACAATGTATGATTCAGGAATTTCTGCATTGACCACTCAGGCATCATTATTATAAACTACTCCGTAGAATGTAACTGCGATACCCGAAATCCGATACGCTATGAAACTCGGTTCGGATGACAACATTCGGTCAGAGTGGGCCTGATCTGTTCTCGTGTTATATATAGAGTATATATTAATATCACCATAAAAGGCATACATAGATATATGTTCCTCCATTGGTCCATATTAAAAGTGGACATTTTTAATGAAACATGCGCAATATGATATATAAATATATTGCCTATACTTCACGGAGTTGTCATGACAATTCTACTAATAAAATCGATGCCGACATATCACAAAGCTATAATATTTCTACTTTGAAAATTCCAACGTGAAAATTAAGTAGTTTTGGCAAATAAAAAGATGAATATATAAATGCAGTGTACAAATATAACTACTTGAGTACTCTGAAACAGCTAAAGTATACTTTGTTACTGACCCTGATGTCTACTTTTGCTCAAAATATTCTTCAATGCCAGAAACGCTGAAAAAAATGTGCTTCAAAGGGATATAAACGGATGAACGTATTTCTTGCTTATGTCTAGAAATTTAAATGTATTTTAGTGAAACTTCCAAATATCATCCTAGAACGGAATGGACTTTCCATATTCACATAAACATAATACACACAGAGATTACTCCAGCGAATCAATTATATGACACTGGCCAGCACATAGGAGTGGTGTTGGGGGTTCCGAAATGCACTGATTCCGAAAGAGACCTTTTTTGTTCAAATTCATTCTGCTTTTGGAGATAATCCATGGGGCTATTTTTACATAAAATCTCACATTTTCGCGGTATGGGCTAGATAAAAAACGGTTTCGTCGTATTATAAAGTTCAAAAATTCAAGCTACTTTTTACACACTTGACACCGTTGTAAATCCAAATACAGCAACAATAATATATATGTAGGTATATTAGCCTGATCATAGTAGGAGACTTTCACGGATATTATGTGAATAATTTATCTCCAATCATAGATATAAATTTCTATCTAAATACTCAAATAAAGATGCATTAATTCAATCAGTTTTAAGTCAACTACCTATTGTAAATTCAAAACAATTAATTAGAATACAATATTGATAATTTATCTGAAACAAAATTGTGTCTTGTAGGATTTTCGCTTGTAAGTAATTTAATGCAGTCTCTCGAAAGGTTCAGGCAATTGTCTGTCGTAATATTTTCATCCCATCTACTCTGGCATCATCAGTTTATTGTTTGGACGTATTGGTGGAACCTTTGTCTAATTCTTCACTTTAATCATCAAGATGATAAGGAAATATATCAATGTAACTGAATAGGAAGTAAATTTTAATGCTCATGTTTGCTCTAAATTTTCCGTATGCAGATACCAATTTCCGGATCAACTGTCTGTAGTGGGGTGCTTTGTTATATTCAAATAAGATTTATTTACCCCATCCTTGAATGAATTACTTTCAGTGTGCTCCTTTCTTAATAGGAAATAGGAATCTTTCATCCGTATTCGAATCTGAGCTCCATAAAAGATACCAGTTCTCGTTTAATAGGGTAGTATCCCTATACCCACTTTGTTGACGCAGCAGAAAATTTTCCATTTACAAGTCAAAGGATATAAGATGCATATGGGTATTGCAGTTAAGCTTTACAATAACATATTTGATAACTTCATACTCCTCTTTCATCTTGCTGGAGTGAACATTTGGCACAGGAGAAAATATATTTCAATTGTGCAAAAGTACAATTTTTAGGCTTCACAGACTGCTTTTTTCACAGACAAAGATCTCGCATCAAGTCATGTTAATAGTGACAGAATAACTAGGGACGGCATGGGGGTTCTTCATAGTCAATTATCTATTTATGCAGAGTATAAAAGCACAAAAATCCACGATTTACTTCCTATCAAGTGAAACATATAGGAGGCAAACACAGTAATTCGGTCTTTTAGGTGGTATAGGCCTACGTATCTTCTGAAAGACAGTCAATCTGCCAAAAATAATGTGATATTCGTAATCAGTAATCTTGATCCTCCTAAAACGACTTTTAGATGTTCTACCAATTTTTTCGTCATTTTGTTGACCAGTGTTACATTATCGACGGACATAACCTTATATCGATGTGTATATTGACTGATGCTCTTTGAATACAGAGCGAGAACACTCGCTACATTCCCAAGACAACTTACCTGGTTGCCGTAGACAAATCCAAGTACTCCAATCGCCAGCTGCCCAAGGAACAAGAGAGATAACGAGAGGCTGTACTGATAAGACAAAAATATCAATGTTAAAGAGGGTAACGTGTATGGTGATTGTGGATGGGTGGATGGGCTTCACAGTTGTGAGATTTATAGGCAAGACTAGGCTTACAATACTGATTTTTACCTGCTTGGTAATCGATACTTTCACTCTAGGCTATCTGAGTATAAAATTATGATGCTGCTTGCAGGCTACTTTCCTTAGGTGGTTACGAACGAAGACTACTTCTATTACACAGTTTTCAGTATTTTAGGCAAAACTAGGACGAGAATACATACTTTTTACTCACTGGTAAATCACTACTACTACTTTCACAATAGAGTAGAAATTGACGGCGTTGCTTCTACTATACGACTTGAGTAATGACGGTGACTACTTCTATCACCCCTGCATACAGGAATGTACGTGTACATTTGATTAAGTGCATTGGGAAAACATAGTGTGCTATCCACCGTATATGAATTATCAATAGGGTAAGGCGGGATTTCCGCCAAGTGATTGGTTACGAATAGTATAACGACATCACAATTCTGGTTTATAGATTAACCCTTCGTAGCCAGGAACGTATCATTACCGTAGAACAAAAAGTCGTCTCTCACCACTCGACTCATGGCATTAGGATTAATACCAGAGGTGGTCAAAGTAGTCAAGAAACGTACTCAAGTAGAAGTAGAAGTAGTTACGAAATAAATCTACTCAGGTACAAGTAGAAGTACTTCCTCCATAAGTAACCATCTATCTACTTGAAGTGGAAGTAGAATTGACTGACTTTAAAAGTACTCAAGTAAGTAAGTAGTTGTAAAAACGATCCTAATTCGTTCACATGGATTGTAAAAATGTGCAAATTGAGCTATGCGAATGGTGACGAGCTCGATTCATATTGATGCATACCAGCAGGTATCCAATTTTCGTTAGCATAAGCATTCGTCCACATCATGGGATGAAAATGATAGTATTGATATGGAAATGCGATACTACAATCCTGTTATCTCGAACAGCGCGTTATTGCAAATAGCATGGTATGGCGCCATCCCCCATATTATAAGGCCCGTAGTTTATTCGAAGAGCTATACGGAGAAGTTGTATAGCATACGGTGTGTAAACACTTTGCGCGATTAGTAAACGTTAATAAAAAATATGGTGAACCGTCAAAATGCCATATTGTGTAGCTTTATTTCCGGAAACTAAAGGTATTACTACACTTGCTTTTCCACTTCAATCGGTCGAACACTTCTTGATCCAGTGCAGCAGATACGACGACCACCTAACTTCACATAAAGGAGCCGCAGACCAATGAGGCATATGTTTTGTACTGGACAATTTATTATCCGACCCCAGAATGTTTATAAAAGTAGTGAAATTTGTAAATGCCGCCGGGCGAGTCATCTGATTGCTTGACAATGTGGACTTTATTATGGGCCCTTGAGTCATCGTGCGAAATGACTTCGTAGTCGGTGCACCAATTTCCCCTTATTCAACCAACCAACCAACCAACACTTCAACTAGTATGTTATCCAGACAAAAGAACTGATGTTAATTATAACTCAAAGTACATGATACTGGGAATTGAAAGTGAAACATAATTACTACTTGTAAAAGCGGAACATGTATTTCATGCCTTTGGTCCAGAAAGTTTCAGAGGTGGTNNGCTAANAACAGCTCTAAAACTAACACAAAAGTCAGAGTCCACTTTTCCAGGCTAGGACGCATCATGGACATGCTAAATTACGATATCACTAGCAAATGCTAGAGTGCGAAACATCAGATTCAAACGTTATGAAGAGCCATATATCTGNCTGTNATGCACATTATTTCATAGGGCCGAAGGGTGACAACGTGGTGTGAACGGAACCACGGCAACCCGCTACCTAAATTATATTCACCGATACTTTCGTGAAATCGTACTTACTCCACTGCATCCACTGCGCGCGAAGCGCGACGAAAATTTTGGGCTTTATCCAACTTTTATGAAAATTAAATGTTGATACTCCGTGAAAACAGTCCCGAAATTCCCCAGGCTATCTTCCTGATTGGAAGATTGAACTACTTCTACTTGACAAACTGAAAATAGCGAAAAGTAAGTAAGTAGATCTCAAAATATTACGAAGTGGAAGTAGAAGTAGCGTAAATCAGATCTACTTGAGTAAGTACCACAAGTACAGGAAAACTACTTGAGTACTTCAAAAAAGTAGAAGTACTTCGTTACTGACCACCTCTGATTAATACTCTCTACTCCCAGCCCAATAGTGACAACTAGCTCGCCTCGCCTAATTTTTTACCAAAATCTGGTCTATTCTCTTGAAAGGAATGATGCACATGACTGCCTGCAATTAAAAAATAAACACCCCATCTACAGGAGAAACGAAGTAAAGCGCAGTGAATTCAATGACAGTTGTAAATAGCACTGCCACAATACAAAAGGCCTTACCCATAAAGATCCGTTATTTATGATAACGTACTACATTCATCGCCGAGAAATATCTTTCCATTTGCTAAGTCGTTGCTGGCAATCGGCTAATAACTGCTAGTGAGTTCTGGTCAAAATCTGCTTTTTACCAACACTTATTTGAGTGCTTGCAGACCTTTCAGTACCTACTTGCGATTGAATTCGTGTTGCGATATCATAGCAACATCTCCTTGAAACTGAGCGTATATGAATTCTCGTATTTCTACTTTTATTCGACTGGCCTCAATAACTATTTTCAACACCTTTCTTGATAACTCAAAACGTAGAGATAGCCTAATATGTTGCTAGTACGTTCGGTGGATCATATTATTGATATGTTTAAGCTCCAAATGCAACTCTCTAGTACAGCGGTTCTCAAACTTTTTTAGACACGCCCCCTATCGTCATATCACAAAATGCAACCCGAATGCTAGCAATCCCAAGGAATAGCTTGGTGGCAGGGGAGGTTATGACTACTTTTGAGTGAATTTCAAAATGTCAAATTCCGTCTTTACTCAGAGCAATAACTATGATTTGGATGTAAATCTAGCAGATCGCGAACAAATTCTTCAGTTGACCGCCGCTTCGCGCCCCCTTCAGAGGCTTTCACGCCCCCCCCCCAGTTTGAGAACCACTGCTCTGGTAAGATTTATAGTGTTAATAGGTCTATCTATATCGTCAATAATATATAATAACGAAAAATCCAAACTGCTATAATCCAAACTAGAGCCCGACCAATTACACTATGGTCTACAAATTTCGGTAAAAAAATTGCTCCAAAAATTTTAATGATTGATTTAGGCTAATATTAGGTTGCTGAATCCGATTCTGTGCCCAGAATTTCTCTATCACGTAAATTTTTTTCGATATGTATTTTTCTCATTTTAATAAATTAATCAAATTACGGTTTCGGCAACTAATTTTAGTCGGTAGCACTCATCATCTTTATATACCACTCTTCATTTAAAGATTGTGATTAGTAGCTCCGTACCTAATTTAGTTCCCTACGTTATCTATCTTTATACATCTGTCTTGCAGACTTAATCGGTCAATGCATTTTGTGGCAGCACACTGCTCTTTCGTAAAACGTAAAAGTCTGCAAACAAATAACATTGTATTGTTGGTATATTATGTAAAAGAGATATGTTCACTCCGGTACATGACCTGAATATATGTAGCCCTGTAAGCTTGTTTTGGAAACATTACAAGAAACAGGAGATTTGCTTTTCCAAAGAAAAAAGGGCTCATCGTGACTTGAAAGAATTTATCATCATTAATCTACGCCTATATTTATCATGCTAATTCTTCTTCTTCCGTTTTCATATTCTGTTACATTTCATCAGAATCGAGAAAAGCTGTTTCCGAACGCATTATTTCTTTTGCTTTATTGCCAAGGCTTCTTTTACATTGTCTTTTATTGACAACCAGATGAATGGAGACTGATGCTCATCACGAAACCTGAAGTGCGTGTTACTTCATAATAGAAATAAATATGCATCGGTTCTAGGATAGTCGATCCGTCTCGACATAGGACATTTTGTGGCCCACACCAAATACCACGTGTTCAATGCTAGAAGAGAGCCAGAGATTAGCATTGGTTAATTTTTAGTGATGTTTTTATATAGTTTCGAGGTTTTTTCCTAGTGTTTTGCAGGGTCAAATGCCTGTTCTAAATACAAACAGCTTACATTTTGGTGGTTTCTGATTTGCCGTAAAATTTTACTATGAACTAGAGTTGGTCGAAGGGATCGGCGTTGCTACTCAAGTTGCACAATTAACGCGTCACACTTTTAATCAATTACAAGTAGAAGTAGTAATTTGCAATACATCTGAAAACTATTTAAAGCGGAATACGAAATGAAAGGTCTGAGGAAGTCAGTAAATATCGAAGCATATTTGGTCGGTGGAAGGGTGGTTCTACAGTTAGTCGGAGGTGGCTATGTAGAAAATCGCAAGATGTATCGTTGTTGCTAACACAAAATGACTATGATGACACCACCCATGGGTAGAATCTTTAAAAAATATATTCAGTTACCGTGATTCAGAGGCTATTTCACGCCTTTCTTATGACAATTTAACTCGTGACAGTGGTGGAATATTATCCTGAACTACATTCTACTTTACAAAACCTAATTGCAAATGTAATTAGTCCAAAATACTGTTCAGGTAGATGTTGAAGTAGTTGTAAAACATTACCACTTCAGTAAGTACTGCAAGTAGCCAAAATCTACTTGATTACCTCAAAAAAGTAGAAATATTCAACATGTATCATATCTCAACAACGTAATGTGATACAGCAAAAATATCGTCAGATTCTTATTCAGCGCTCCAAAATTAGGTATAATTGACCCAAAGAGGTCCTGCCGCAAAATTCGTGTAGACCAGTGTTATCGGTTCGCCGATCATATGGAGTCGATATCCCACTCTGCATGAAGCATCCGTATGGGCCATGAGAGTACGAGGTGTAGGCAATTTTCTGCAGTATTGTATTAGGGCGGAGAGGACTATAATCTATGACTGCTAGACAGGGAATATTCATCTAGTGGTCAAACTAGTTATCGTTGGTACTCGAGTAGAACTAACGCCGTCAATATCGACCCAAGTACAAGTTGATATTTCCACGTATGACAAAAGTAAGTTTTCTATCACTACTTCTGCCCATCAAACTGAAAACTGTAGAAAGTAGAAGTGGATTAAATTCATAACGTCTCGAGTAATTAGTGTAAGTACGCAAGAGCAAATCGAGTACTCTAAAAAGTGTGTCCATATGCAGCCTTTCTGGTTTATTTCAGGTCCAAGCATAGCAATGGCTGTAAAGCTGTTCAAATGAATACTCTGAAGTGTTGAAAATGGGAATTAAGCTAGATGCCATGTCTTTTGAATATCGGATGAATATATCGGAGTTGCTTGTGAAGGTTCCAACCATCAGCCATATCGCCATCGCCTCAATAATCTAATATCGGTCGTCCCTACTCCTAACCCACAAGTTGCTTGTGGTATTCATGGTGTTTTTGGACTGTAATGGTCATTTACACCAGATTGATATTATTTGTCATGATCCCTTATCTACCGACTTATAACAATTCTGGGCATTTTGAGACACCGCATGCTCGGATTGGGTCGCCAGGAGGATCCTAGATGAAACTGCAACCATCGGGAAGGGATTTGGAGTCGGAATCGAACCAGCAACCTATTGGCATTGCAGCTGTGGAATTTGAGCGGACCGCTTCCAGTCCTACATGATAATGTGGCCTACAGCCTGAATCTACATTCATTTGCGTGCAAAACTTTTCGATCATTAACAGTACGAAGACAAAGCTGCGTTCCAATCTAACTATGTTCACGTGCAGTCTTTGGTAAGGGTTTGTACGTCCAACATGCAGACAGAGTAAAAAGAAACTTGTTGCAAATTTAATGGACCACAGATGTCT
>ATSW01010046.1:0-14727 GCA_000444245.1 Botryllus schlosseri
TGGAGGGCCGAACCGGCTTCCATGCATCATGAAAAGAGATCACTTCGCCAGTGCCATCGATCTCATCGCGTAAAGAATTTTCTCCCCGATCCTTTTCCAGGAGTTTCCTGTGTTGTCTCTTAACACATTCTATTTAGTAGCCCGACTATCGTTTCTCTTTCAGTCTACCGATATATTTTCGGAGGACTTTTGTCACTTCAGGTGGCTTTAATATTACCAAATCGCATGGAAGAGTCCTGGGAAGGTTAGCTATTTTAAGAACATTGACGAAACAAGACTGTCTGGCAAAACGAGACTGTGCAGCTCAGAAATAGCCAGACAGTTTGTTGCGTCACAATGTTCAACTCGATCCCAATGCAAAATCGTGTTTGATTTTGGGGGTTCCAGTTCCATGAGCAGAATATAATTTATATTTTAATGATCAGTACTGCGGTAGCTTCTCATTGATACCTGTTTTATCAAATTTAGCGCTCGGCAAGCCGGTCAAAAATGGTCGTAAAATTGCCTTAGGACAAATGGAAAGTATGATATAAACCAAATGCAGTCAGCCGTTCAATCTCGCTGTGCCCACACCATTTAGGACACCATGTTTCACCCCTAATGGGTGGGCTGAACCCAGATTAAGAAACCTGCCTTTCACAAACGCTCTTCTCGCTTGTAACGCGGTCCTGTTAACACAACACCATGAACGAAATACACTATTTGGCAGGCCGTGTTATTTTTGGCATATGCCAAAAATTGCTTATTTTTGGCATTTTCAAATTTTTATTTTTGGCAGTTTTGGCATCTGGCTCCTGAAATGCCAAAAATAACACGGCCTGCTTATAGCCATCCCACCGCGATATTGTGGGTTCACTCACGTAACCATTAGGTACAGGTAAGTGACGCTGGCTCTAGGGTTGCATTTAGAAAAATGGTATGTTTAAAAATGTTTTAAACAAAGGCCTATCAAAAAATTGTTATTTTTTCAAGTTGTTAAATCATGCCATGCCACCAAAAATCGAGTGACGAATTGACTCGAGTCACTTATTTTAACAATCGAGTGACTTGACTCGAGTAAAAATGTGCAATGACTGGAATTGACTTATGACTAGAAGGTAGTGACTTGATCCCAACACTGGAATATATTACTATATAGGATGGACGATTGATAATAAAGTATTATTCCATAGNGAAAAGCAGGGGAGCTGATTTTGAGGTAACATTTTGTAACCATGGCTGGTTCGGCACGCGAGCAATTTGAAGGTTTGAATCCGGCTCGAGACAGGAGTTGAGTTTGACACCCGTGCATTATACCAACAATTTGTGACTATATTTATTTGATAGTATATTTGGTGGCTGTAATTACTACGAGTCTAACTGATTGACGAATATAGGCCACATTTGCGTTATCGATCCACGTTCACAGCGTAACAACAGTGCCTCCGCTATATATAATAGGTTCAAAACGGTGAGCGCTGACCAGTAGGCTATTCATTCAGTAGAAATTGCTTGTATTTCGACTTGAATGTGGACATGGTCGACGACTGTCGGATAACCGGCGAGATACTATTCCACACTTCAGGTCCGGCATATTTGATAGAGCGATGATCTTTTTTGTCCACCGTATGATAGTTGGACGACGCGGACACGCGTGTGTCGTACTTATGCACTTTTGATGCCGAGGTCAAGAAGTCATTGAAGTTTTCGGGGCAGTGGCCTCAGTGGAAGTGATACATACACTTTGCAATTTCTAGTTTCCGCATATCTTTTATGTTTAGGACACCGAATCTTTTGAGCAGTGATTTGTTGGACACATAACCTGGTCCCTTTGAGGCCCAGCTATGATGTCGTGGGTGTATATTCACAACCGTGTATCAGGGGTGGTACACGGGTAGAAATACACACTCTTTTCGCTAAGAGTGCACCCTTTATCATGCAAGTCGGTATTATGCCACGCTAAGATTGGTCTGGAACTATAGGTTTGTCTGCAAAGCTCTAAAGATCGCGGTAAAGATTGTCGCTGTTCAAAAAACATTGGAATCGCTTACACTTGTACCCGCGATCGAAATTTACATTATATTTCCTTTTGTGAAACGAAGACGACTCCAAATTCGCATTTCGTTGAACGGCTCAACGGCGAGATGATTTTTCATGGCACGCTCAAGGATTTGACATACATGACTTTATATCCATGTTTTTGCAAAAAGTGAAACAAATTTTTTTTAAATAAACCAAGCTCGTAGGTGACCCAAATTTGTTTCGTAAAGCAATATGAAATAGTATCTTTTAGGGCAGATTTTATTTATCTAGAAAACAGATTAAGTGCGATTGACCGGAACCTGATTTCTTGATTATAATGTGGGCAACCCCAATACATATATACAGAAAATATATTTAAAAATATTCCAGAAATGAGTCCAACCGGCAACCTAATATCGTATGAAACCGTTTGTATGCTTTAGTCTAGGACGATTTTGCAATGTGCAGTCTGCGGAACTGCGACTACTATATATATTATATGAATCGCCATTTTGGCGATTGTCATTTTTACGCTAGGAGGCACGACCCAGACATAACGTTTAGGTCAACATGCGACCATGAGACTATAGAGTATGAGTCATACTCTATAATGAGACTCGGTGTGATTTGTGCTGGCAAAATGATTAACGGCGATGAAACCATGAAATAAGATAACCGCCGCATGTTGGCCAAAACGTTTGACATTGATATGTCCACTGTCCACGTCCAGGCGCCGAAATGACCAGCAACGAATCGTCCAGTGTCCCCAGCTTTGAACCGCATATATCTAATGAGACCCGCCAAGGAAAATAGTGCGCTCCGTGTCGAAATGCGAATTTGGAATTTGGAATCGTGTTCGACCCACGAAAGAAGATATTATTTCAGTTTCGTCTGGTAGGCTATACGTGTAAGCGATTCTAATAGATCTGGAGCAACGACAGCATTTACCGCGACCTTTGCAGCTTTGCAGAGAAAACTAGTGTCAGGCCAACCTTATACTGTGACATCAAACCTACTTCTATGATACCTGGGTTATTGCAGGGATATCTAGATATCCCTGGGTTATTGGCACATTTTTCATCATCAGGCCATAGGCCTATCATCGTAACAACATTGATAAGCCTCTCACGTGTTGGCTATGGTACGGAACACAGTGAAACTAGAAACGAACAAAGCGACCACAAAAGTTCGATCAGAGCGCGACTAAAAATAAATGATGCAAATATTATTAAGCGATAGGTCTAGTGCCGGAGCGACCAAAATTTATACCCTTAGCGACCAATATACTTTAAAAGTCGACATATTAACCCCGCCTACCGACACATGCAACATTCATTCTTGTCGCTTCCTTTTATGTTACCCTTTCTTAAATACAGGGTGCCCATGCTCGCCTCTTATTTACATGTTGTAGGCCAAAGTGTGTGTCTGATTTCAAAGACTACTCCAAGTCGTTTCGACACCTTCCTATCTTTTCATTGTATCGCAATCTTGCGGTCTTTCGAAATGATGAAATTCTTACTGAATAAGAAACTGAGACTGAAACATGCATCGATTATTTTATTTCAAGGCTTTATCGCCGTCAATCATTCTAGCAGCGCACCACTTCACGGAGTCGCATGTTTTCCGAAACGTTATATTTGGTTTTCGACTCCTGGATTATGAGATCTGCAGGGTGACTAATAACTATAGCATTTCCCCATGATGCTCCTTTCGTAGTAATCACGATGTCTTCCTGAAAATCGATATGCCTTGATGGTAACGCACCAACTTGCTAACTCTCGTCATAAATATATCAATAATTCACCCTGTTACCTAGCATGCGATGTCCAGCTCATAATTCACGTATTTCAGACAAAACCTATTCCCGCGTTTAGGTTGGTGAAATACTGAGATATAAACAATCGATCAGTAATCGGTAGGAAACAGTTGTATAGTCTACAGCAGCAAGGTTAACCAATTTGTATGTAAAATGCATGTTTGCCACATGTTTGCCATATCTGGACAGGACAACATTTCCTGGTCTCGCGTAGCTAGAAAATATATATGTTTGAGATTCCTGAGTTTAAAAAATAATCCATTTGCGAGTAATTCGAGGATATATCGTACACTCGAGAGGCAAATCCCACGAACTCAACGAATTTAAATTATGAACACGTCTGCAGATTCCTGAATATTATTAAGATACAAAATTGCTACATTAGGCTACAATCACTGAATATTGGTAAACTCAGTCATGTCGCCGGCCTATATTGTTTCAGTAGACTTGTACCAGCATATTGTTAGATAGGGAACTACCTGTCTNATATTTCGAAGCATAGGCCTGCATAAATATCCGAGTGTACTACGAGAAGCAAGAAATAGAATGTTTGTAAAGTTGCTTTTTTCTTCTCAACCCTAACTTTTAACTGATGTTTAATCATGAGTAAATGTTTTGACTGTAAAGCACCGATGATTTCAAAACATTAGAAATATACTCATACTTCAGAATCATTCAATTCAATTCGTGTGACGTGTACCAGGGCCTACTACAATATAGTAGGCCCTGCGTGTACCCTTTGAGGGCCTGCGATGAGGTTGCTTGGGGTCCGTGAGTGCGCAGTTAATAATGATATTAGTAAATATTAAATTATTCAATTCTTCTCGCGTCGATACAACAAATTGTAGCAACGAAAACGATACAGGATAGACAACCACCATATTTGTATCACAGTTGTGATTCTGGCTTCTTGTATATAGCTCTCCGATTCAAAATCCCAATAGTCATTGCTACATTCATATTTTTTGTTATTTCCCCTTGTATTTTAGGCTTTTGTTATAAGAAAATAAAATACAGAAATTTTTAGGAAATTCCGTATGATATACGCTTATATTTATCAACAAATTCGCCTGCAACTGTGTTCTGGTGCAAAACAAATAACATCAAGCTTCAGTTTTAAGCATGTTCAATGTTCATCGAGCAAAGGACACCTGTGGGTTTCTCTATTTGGTCTCCCAATTTTGCTTGACTCTGAGCAATGAGCATGCAACCATGGACTTCAAAATAACTAGGTTGTCCTCTCGGTATCGACCAGCGGGCACTGTCGATGAAGAATTTGGCGCATGCAGCGTCGGAGTCCCAATGGCTCTCAAATCACATAGCTATATACAAGTAGGCCTATACATACACAGTTTCACAATGCACATACATATCACTGTTCACGTTGGTACGCCAGCCGGCGGCACCCACCTAAAGGGGCGTACGTTATTTATGCAGATATGGTCAAAGTAGCCATCGTCAGTATTTGAGTAGAAGTAGAAGTAACCATCTTTCAACAGTGTTCTGGTGTAAAACGAATAACATCAAGCTTCTGTTTTAAGTTTGCTCATCGTAATCATAATAATCAGCAACGCGTGTAAAACGACGTGAGCTTTGCACTGAGTTGATGAGGATCTCTACAAAGAGAACATTTGTCGCATTGTCAACGCTTTGCAAATGATTAGCGATTGGTACTCCCACCCTCACGCCTATTACCTGCCTCGCATTGGTGCAGATAAGTCGCGGTAATCAAGCTGCCCGTAATCCTGAGAGATATAGGCTGCATTCATACCGATTGTAATTTCCTTTGTTGCTCAACTTATCTATACGTCGCCACATATTTGTGAATTTTCTAATGCCGATTGCTTCTGTTTTCGCAAATGCATGAACATTTCCGGAATTGAATCCACAGCCGCAAGCCATCTTTCGTTGCCTGAATGCGGTCTAACTCCTGCCTGATTAAATCTGTTACCGAGTATGCGCCTATAATACCAACTCTATATCTGCGTTATGATTTGAAAAGGGTATAATTGTATTTATGCTTTTACCGAACAAACGATCTATGTTACCTTGCTTTGTCGGCTGGACTTTCACGTATAAAACAATGAGCATATAGGCTACTTCTGAGTTGCATACCCGTCAGCATATATATTTGTTAAATTTTCTTTGGTTGCGTAGCATCGTTTCATCCCGTTGTGTCTATGACTCTCCATCGGATGCACGTATCCGAATTTCAATTTCGCAAAAATAAAAAAGTGAATAACAATCGAAAACAGGCAAGAAAATGTCAAGTTAAAAACAGATGTAACAGGCGACTCCACCTCGGTGGCATATCACCCGTTCTCCCTCCGAACGCTGTACGTTGGTGAACTCATAACGTTACGAGTTTGCAAAAATAGCGGAATCTTGCGACCCCCGCGAACCGCGCCGCTTTATTTCATTTAGCGACGTGAAATCGTCATCGCACGAGATTCGCGCCGATCTTTGCAGCGTGGACTGTCTTTGCTTCAGAGTCATGGTCTTTCTCTGTTTGCACGGTATNATTTTTCCTTTCTCGTTCACAATCTCCATTTGAAACCATTCCTCGCCCGTTTCTTTAGCCGNGAGAGGTATGGCTTCGGCTTCCTTCTCACTCAAAACGTCCAAATTCGACTCGGCACTTTTGTAGGACTGTTCTTCGTCCGACGACGAAAGATATCGACTTCTGCCACTTTCGTAACCGACATCGAACGATGAGTTGTTAGATCTGGACGTACGAAACTTGGCTATCCTTGATTTCGACGCGTTCGGAACCGGTAATCGGTCTGACGCGCTGGCGGTTGACGATGTCGGGTTTGGTGATTCTTCCTGGCTGTGCTGACTTTCAGGGATGGATCTCATGATTGACGGGTCTGCTTGACGCTTTTTCGGGCCTACCAGTACCGGTGGCATGTCGAGCACCATATCGCTGGGTACTGAATCGGGTGTTCTAACGCTGGGTCTATTGGTTTGATCGGGAAGCGATGATTGTCTCAGTAAAGTTTGCCGCACCCATGACGCAACGCGGCGCGTGACGGATGGGTTTGGGTCGGTTTTTACGCGGGACCGGATAGATTCGCAACGTTCCAAGCTTCGGTTACTGGATACGGACGAAGTCTGACTGGTCGATCTCCGAAGCCCGGGATGTTGCACCGAAGTGGATGAATGTGCTCTTTGGCCACTTGACATGTCCGATGTTTCCTCTAATTCCCGGCGGTCCGCTGACCTCTTACCGGATATAGCGCAGTTCGTTTTGGCGATGCTCGACGGGCACCCGGGAAGGAATGAACTCTTGGGGAAGACCTGAATAAATGAATTTCATCGGTATAAGTATTTTGATGAAATCTGGCACGGACTCCGGTAGTATGGAAGGGTTCAGAAAGATGAAATAGGTCCGTACCAAGAATGTAAAAGGGTATAATTGGTTGGTACACGAAACTTCACTCAGGTGGTTATGATTTTATACTTCTCCAACGGCTCTGGTAAATTTCTATGTGCCAGAGTTTTATCTGGGCTCCACATCGCCGATCCCGCTGTTAACGCGGCGCCTTGAAAAACCCAGGGGAATGGTGAGCCGAGCAGACAGCAGAGACCCGAAAGTGGACGCAAGAAAGCGAGAGTAACCGGAGAGTGGAAGTGCGCGAGCGTGAAAACATGTCCTCAAAACCGAAAATTGTAGGCCTGTCACGGCGCAGAAGGTATGAGCAAGCCATAAAAGCACTATACCGTCGTTTTTTCAGAGTGATAATAAAGACTACTTCAACATCCACTTAAAAGTTTTCAGTTTTTATGCCAAACTAGGATTTACAATTGAATAGTATATTCATATTGAAATGAACCCGAATATTTTCGGCTGACACTCGGCAGGGATAATCGTCAGTAACTTTGTATATCAACAATCGTATCACAAATATGACGTCATGAAATGAAATATCANATGAAATGANATGAAATGAAATATCAAATAAGATAGCGTTCAATGTACTATTTTAAGATGGTGCACGAACTTCATTTGTAAACAAAGCTTGGGCTGGTGTATTGTGATAAAGGTCGACTCCAAGGCAGACAGATGAAAGTGTGAGCGGCCCCTTCCGATGACGCGAAAATTTATGGCGTTTGATCGCTCAGCCTCAATTGTATATTGGAGTTCTGTACCTCTAAAAATCTCTTTAAAACTAGATTTGGAAAACTTACTTTCTTACTTGCTTGGATGTCGTTACTTCTACTTGTACTTAAATATAAACGATTACTACCTTGACCACTTCTGCTTAGATTACCTATTACAACGCAGTGCATAGTGACTCGTGAATGTATATAATTTCGGTTTCGGNNAGGGCAACAAATTGAACTACAGTAATTACTGCAATACCCACAGCAAGAGTTATGATGCAATCGAAATTTATAATCATACTGGCCGAGTTTCGTATTCTTATTCAGGAAGNTGGTTCGGTACAAAGCGAGACTTCGTNAAAAGCTTCATTGCGATCAGTGGTTCCCAACGTGGGCGATATCACCCCCAGTGGGCNATTTTGATGAACAGGGGGGTTAAAATACCAAACGGGGCAACTGGGGAGCGATTGGGGCGAAAACGTTAGAACATCCGGTGAGATATATTTAATTAACACCACCAAAAATGCACGCGAAGACGGCTTATTCTGCATATGACGCGAAAGTTGACGANNNNAAGAGGTCAACTCCACGGAAAGTAGACGCGGAAACCGGTTTCCCGAGCACCTACTTGGAAAAGGGACTTTTTAAAGTCAATTCACCAGCGATAAGAGTGGGTGGAATAATTTTCAAGTATATATGTGAGATGTCCTCTTTTTCGGATACGTACAGTACATATTGGGGGCGAAATTTTGCATCGAGTTTGATAAGGTTGGGAACCACAGATTAAGACGCAAGAGCCTGTAGTAACAATGACAATGCGGCATCGAGACATGATTATGCACATAGGGTACCAAGTTATATTTTTCCGCATAGATCGTACTCCAATACTGTACGGCTTCCCTCGTGTAGGTCTGTAGCTTAGACGCAAGCATATCGCACTATCCACAAAAAATATTTCCACAGAATAATTTATAACAGTGGTNATTGATATATTTTTTCGTGAGGGACTGATTTCAAAATCCATTATGATCGGTACACGAAGTCAGTGACGTAACAAGACAGGCCACTGAAGTCACATCAGCTTTACTCCGAACGGTACGCCTCATCGATTCGCATACGGAGGNAAGAAATCTGCTCGGGAGTAAATGAGATCTTACGTGACTCCTTAAAACCGCAAATTACAGTATAAATCGATCGGTTGCGCTCGGTATACACGTAAAAACAAATAGAAAAAATATAGCGAGACCTGATGTATAATTTATGCATGTCACATAAATNTAAGTACAAAANAAAATACGTGCCGACGTGCTGAGAAAAGTCGGTGCTTCACTTGAGCAGAATTGTTCATTATACTCAGGATAAAACTCTTCACGTGTCATCGCTAGCAATTAGCGTGGCTTATCGATTCGTGTTTCTTGTTATGCGATCAATCTACCGAGTCCTATAATTAGAGCATACATTGATGACAATGACAATAATGTATAAAGCACTGTATAAGTACTTGCTAAGGCAGGTTTGTCACAATTAAACTAACGAAGTTACGAATCTATGTGACATTGAAACTCCCGTCGGTCGGAACTCCATATCAATTGTTTTCTAGCCGTAACAAAGACACACAATATATACCACTGCAACCCGTTGGGTTGGTGCTTCCGAATAAACAAAGNAAGGACTTCTCCGTAAGCACAGACGTTACGTTAAAATCAGTAGATGTCATATAATTCCGGTATATATAAATATATCGTACTACATATACGTAATTATTAGGGCAAGTTTTTGTTGCACTAAAATCGCGAGAGAGTTGNANTTAATTTTACCATAAGTTGCAGTAAAAAGTTGCATTTATAATTTTTGTTGAATATAAGGGTATGAGATACTTAAAAGGGTCCGTTGTGTAACTTAGTTCNTGCTGAGCTGTCAAATGTGTTACTNCGCCATTCAACGGTCTGGCGAAACCGCCAAAAATTGCATTTTNCCCAGCAAACAGCAAGAAAATCGAGCCATGCGGGAATAATTTCCCCCNAAAAGCCAAACAGCATAGCGATTACCCTCTCCCCTAAAACAAGTCGAATAACACACCCCAAACACTTTAGGTCTGCAAACTTGACCCAAGGCATTACAGAAAGACTCACTCCTGGCGACTTTAACAAATCAATAGCCTGAAAAAAAACATTTTCGGCGGTCTCGCCTGGGTGTTCGTGAAATGGGAAACTATTTCAAATTTAAACGACAGAATTATTACAGCGATCTATTTACATATTGTTCGTGCTTGGCAGGGGTAGTTGAACTTCTTGCTTGCATGCCATTGTGTCATAGATAACAGTGAGATGCA
This sequence comes from Botryllus schlosseri, assembly GCA_000444245.1. Classification (NCBI taxonomy): domain Eukaryota; kingdom Metazoa; phylum Chordata; class Ascidiacea; order Stolidobranchia; family Styelidae; genus Botryllus; species Botryllus schlosseri. Next base: position 10,257 of record ATSW01010046.1, read on the forward strand.
GCTAACCGGTCATATAGCTCTTTGTTATGCAAATCAAAGAGAATAAAACCATACTATAGAAGTTGTTTACAGCATGTTTTTAAATCACTCCTTTATATTTTTACGCAATATTTGATAAAAGTTGCAGTAAAAATTGGCATGAAAAATAGAGAAAAGTTGCAAAAAGTTGCACTATAAAATCCCTCCAAACAGCTTAAAACATCATAGTACATAGATTCCAAGTATCTAGGAAGCNGTCGGAAGCTGTAAAAAGAAGTTGCANAAGTTGCAAAAACTTGCCCTAGTAATTTTTATATTATACACAAGCAAATTACATTCCAGCATTACGCAAGCGATAGACCTACTCCCGTCGTCTACAATGTCAATGATTGTATAACTGTAATGCTGACTAAACTAATGTTCAAAAAAGCTTTACACTGCTGACTGCGGTGTGTTGTTATATATATGGATTGTTCTTAATTCCGCCTTGAAATGTTTAAGAATACGCCTATGCCAAAATTTACTAATGCGTTAAGTGNAGATATTCGTAAAATTCGTAAACAAGTTTGTCACGCGCTGAATTGTTATCATGACGTACAATGGGACTTTTAATTATAGGCAGCATCGGACTCGAAATAGGATGGAACTCCCTAGTATATAGTAAGAAGCCGCAAAACGGTAATGCCCCAGTTTTATAGCGATGCTTCGCCAGACCGTAATCCGATCACACAGTGTGTGCTGTGCCATCGAGTGATACCACCCGTGAATTGCATCATAAAAGTGCATCCATGCCAATATCATCATCCGTAAANCGGCATTGATGCGTCACAAGAGATTCTCATCTCGGCGGCTTGNGAGGTCGCGGCAAACACTTNGCGATTGAAACACATTTGAGCATTCGCACATTTGCGGGCATCGTAAGAAATTCGAAACTATCATTTGAATAAACATTGACTTTATCGTGCCCGCCAGTGTGCGTACCGGACGTCACATCCGACGTTAATTTTGCCACCACGCAACGCTTGAGGGCGAAATTCTAAATCGGGTCNACGGAAGTCGGTCGGCGGCAGGCGGATTCTTGTTTACGCACCTACGTAACGTCTGTTGTTACGTATTTTGAAAAATAACGATCNCAGCCCCTTTCAGAAATCCAACGCCAGGCAATCACTTTCTTTCGTACCATGGTATCGATGTAATGATTTTTTAGTTATTGTGTTTTCGGTCATTGTGCGCGTGTGCTATGGTGTGACAATATTGCTATAGCCACTTGCCACGTACAGGTGACGTTGTGCAGAAGAAACGTGACCCTTCGAACGGCAATTTAGACATAATTGCTACGTCCGCGTGACGAAAGATGGAGAGCGCGTTAATGAATCATATNTTGAAACCGGGCGGATTAAATTGAGGTCGATTGGAGCAGCGANGTGAAAACAGATAATTTCCTAGGNTCATTTCGAGTGGGTCTATTTGTTTTCGAAATTTCATCAAAACGACTTTCTTCTTCCTGTCGCGAATAACATATTTTGTTTCCCAGCAATTCTGCTCNTTCGAGTCTCAGCGACCAATTGTCTCGATCGATCCAAGTCGTAAATCGTTTTTTGTCAAATTTGAACGTGTACAGCACTGTACACTTGTATAGTACACGCGGCACGTGCACCTTTACTCGAAAGGTCATGAAAATTCCAAGTTAATAAATAAGGCCATTTATCAGTCTATTGGTGTAAAGTGAATTGACGATACCTGATAGGACGCATTCAAATTTCTGAAGGATACCAATATACAGACATTTTGCGTTGCCACGAAGTGACAAAAACCGACAAAATGTAGCAGTAACGAAAAGCACAGTGAGACGNACCATGAACACCGTTTTTATCATGCTACGCCGGTGAACNCGTTTTATTCGTTATAGGCACGTAGTTACATAAACACAAGGAGCAANGTGATATACTGATACCCCGTTTCTCTACACCTGGTAGCTTGCTGNTCCTTTATTGTGCCAGGGTCGCGTGTTGCGAAATTAAATATATAGGACTGCTTATGATAACAAAGTCAGGTTTTACTGCTGCGACCATTGTTACCTTGCGCGTCGGGTTTGTATTGCGACGTTATCNATCACCGTATGCGTATATAGCCTATCATTTCNGCACAAGCACACACGGTATTGATCGAAGTATTTATCGCTTTGGNATTATTTAGTAAAGAAGCGTTGCCGCTATAAGAATTTTCAATCGTCACTTATCATTTTCACCCTCTTCAAAAGGTATGCCGCACTATTGGAATACGTTCCGATTGAGGCTTTTTAAGCGGGTGCCAGGTCTTTTTGTTGCTGGTAAATTTCCAGGAATTGACAAGTGNCAAATAGTATGTTCTCTGGACGCACNAATCAGATAAAACACCAGCAAATAAACCCTATGTTGAGTATATTCTAATAAGAAATACAGGCTTGTTGCTGTTCTTTTNGGTATCCATNGTGTTTGATTACAATGGTCATTAGGGCTGTTCAAAAACAACTTTGTTCCCGGATTCCAGCCATTCACTGATTTAATTGTCATGTTACCCTAAAATACGCTGCAGACCCAAATTTGGTTCAATTCTAACAAGTATATAACTCCGCAGATCCAATTTTTTTCCAATTTTCCCTAATAAATAAAAAATTCTAATTTGATCTGCGGAGTCTTACACTTGTTGAAATTGAACCAAATTTGGTGTCCAGCTTTTTTTAGGGTAAACTGACAATTTAATCAGTGAATGGCTGGAATCTGGNAAAAAAGTTATTTTTGAACTTGAACAGCCCTGATGGTCGTTGGTCAGGTCATATTACACCGATATTCACTATATTATTATTCCTAATCTGCCAACTTGCAGCAGTGGTCACTTTTGTTTTAGGCTTTTTGTGAGACACCGCTTACGCGGATCAGATGGCTGGGATGGGCCTAGTAAATCTCACAACCAATTGGCGTTGCCGCTGAGGAATGTACCACTACGTTATCCCGCCACACCGGCCCGTCGCAAATTTTTGATGTTGATTCACGCTCGACTGGAGCGACGTGCCGCAGCTTTGTAATTATGCAGTGACTCGGGTGACTCACCTTAAACCAATCCTTCTCGCACGCAAAACTTGGGTTGGCGACATGGTCATCTGCCGCAGTCAAGTAGTTTAGAGCGACATGAACCGTGCCAACAAATAACTTTCTTTGCACGCCTGCGGTGTGAGATTTGTAGATGCAAATCTGTTGACAATATACGCCTCAAATTATATTGAGCGGTGTTGGTACAGGTTCTGCAGTATAGCTCATTTCAGATGGATCATGGAGCAAAGTGCTAATGTTGAGATTCGGGAAATCCTTGAATAATAAACGACAACAATAATTCAAATGCGGAATCAACTGAAGCACCGGAAACCCGCCTAAGCTTGTAGTGACTAGTGACCTAACAAAAGCTAAGCAGAAATCGAATCAACAATGAAGAACTCAAAACCGTTCGCTGTTTGACCCTACCAGACAATGGACGAATGGGCTTAATGATTCCACACAATTGTGAAGTTTTTGAATCAATGAACTCAAATTATTCCTCTTCTCCTCTTTGCTATTATATCTTTGGGCTGGAAGCCTGTTTTTGTGCCATACACCAAGGATGATAATTATAATCCATTAGTAAAAGGTAGTCGTATATTCTGAAGACACATATGTTTACCGTCACAAGTTGAAATGAAAGCAGACAAATTATATGACGATCAATTTCCGCCCAATTTTGGTGCTCACAATTTCGATGAATTCATACAGCGAAAGTTTAGATGACGAGGGAAGTCAGCTATATAAGTTAACTTATTCAGAGTAATGATACTGAGCATAGGCCACTGATTGACCATCGGAAAAATGCCTAGTCCGTGCAATAGCCCTATGGCTATACCTGAAGAATAGCGTCGATAATGGAGTTGTCCTCGGCTTGATCCGATGGCTCCCTGACGAAGCGAAATGTTTTCGGTGTGATCATCGTTCGCCTCTTCTTGACGTTTGGAATTCTCGGCAAAGTTCTACTTCTGGTGCTGAATTCCTTCGTTAAACGATCTTCCATCTTTTCGGCGGCAATCACCTGTCCGTTTTGCCACACAAACGCGCTCGCATGCCAATCTAAAAATCATTAGTCGGGATTAGAATAGGTTATGAATCAGCGACGAAAGAAACCAACATCCGATGTTGTCATAACAAACACATGCTGATACCTTATTTTCGAAAATTCCCGCATTTTCCCATCTAGGCCCGACTTTGAACTTGGCTATACATAGGCATAACATACAGGCCTATTCTTATTTGAAAGACTTGACACGTCTTGGACGAATACGGTAATGGTGCGAGAGTATTTAGATAAATTGATCCCGAAAAAAACTTAAGGATTATATCAATTGCTAAGGTAATTTGAGTTTATCTGGGACATATATGGACACTGGACAGTGGACACAGTATAATGCCACGAGAAATCAAGTTCCTGAGAC
>ATSW01010047.1:0-10543 GCA_000444245.1 Botryllus schlosseri
CCAAGATGCTAGCCAACCTAATGGATAGTTTGACGGCACGGGAGGCTACGGATGTGGATGAGAGATTTTTTAATATGGTATTCCGACTAAATACAGAGTTAAAGCTATGAATTGATTGTAAGTCATGGTGAAATATGCTAACAAATAGTTTAATCAAGTCTCTGCTCTACTTCGATTTTTTGTACGCATTTCGTCAATATTTGCAAAAGTCTCTTTAGACACTCGCGGGCCACAGAAAACGGTGTTGCGGGCCGCATGCGGCCCGCGGGCCATAGTTTGCCGACCCCTGCACTAGACTATGTCGTAACATTTATCCACTAAGGAGCGCTCTAACGCATTGTTATTGCCAGAATAATATGTCAAGTATAATTCGTCCAAATATCCCACATATATTTTATTGAATAATAATATTTAGCAGCACTACATATACCTCTGGATTATTTCATACCGCTATTTGTCTATACCCGCCATGTCAGTTTGGCGCGTACTATTGATCACATCGATAGGGGGCCACGATGTCAAAAGATAGGAACCACTGCAATACAACTTACTTTGGTAACGCTTGGCAACTCGTCGAGTTTCTACCTCTCACGCTATTCATGTCAATCTATATTCAATCTTCACTACATCGGTATTCAGGTGCATTCGTGCATGCATACATACGCTTATCGACACCTGCTAAAATCAGCGGCGATGCTACATACTAGATATGCGAGTTGACATTACAGGAAAATAACTGCGAGTAGTGTTGGCGAATTGTAGGCTGGTTTCAATTACACCAGTAGACCTGTTTTCTTTCGATTTCAATAAATGCTTTGTAACTGATGGATCGGGATCCCTTTTCGTTAAAATAGCCATATTGGCGTTGTATTTTTGTAACGTGATGTAATAACACCTGCATAGCATTTGCGACGCAATGAAAAACGACATAGAGTATGTATAGAGTATTTTATTGTATTTCCTTATCTTTATTGTATTTCCATAAGAGTAATTTTCCGCAGCTTGAGTCAATTAATATGTGCGTCTCAACCACCTATTGTAGAAAACAGTGAAAGTGTGAATCTACTGTTTATTTATAAGTAGCATCATCGTTACAATACGGCGCAAGGTGCCTGAAGTAGGCTATATGTCTAACAATGAAGAACGCGAGTCTCCTAGTCAGAAAGGAGCACAATATTTAGGTATTACTTTCGACTCTCGCCTCACTTAACGAATTCAATCGCGCATAGTATCAAAACGATGCGAAGAACGACTTAACGCAGAGGTCTCAAACTCAAATGTGCTCGCGGGCCAGTTTTCCAGTTTTGACGACGCTGCGGGCCGCAGCATTTATAGGGGTATTCCATGTCTTTCCAACCAAGGAGGCCTTATTTGGCTTATTGAAAGTGAGCCGATACAGCAGACTGACAGTAAACACACATCGTCAAAATGTGATTTATTCTTGTATCAATTGAGGCCTGGCGCGAAAAGAATCATCACATTTATAACTATTTGAATACAATTATTGTTGTACTTGATATCAAGATACAGACACCATATGGGCGGACAAATGTATGATGCCATCATAAAAGCTATCGGGTAATTTTGCAGCTACTATGAATATTTTGAATTTAACTGATTGATAATAGAGACTGATCTGATATCACAACATTTCTAAGTTGAGCATTGTAATTCCAATCCAGGATTCGGGTGTATACTTCTGATAAGTAGGCTATTAACCTCATGGTCAAATATCTTCAAATATAGAAGCAGAACAAAATATAGATTAGGGTTGCCATACGTCCGGAATTTCCCGGACATGTCCGGAATTTCACTGTTGAAACTAGCGTCCGGGAGGAATTTCTAAAATATGCCAAATGTCCGGAATTTTGACGTAGGCTCATAATTTTTTCGTAAATCAGCATAAAAACAATATGTTTTGGGAATATTTATGCTGATGCATGATATTTTTCTTCGCGCTGCTCGCGATTCACTATCACATTTATTGATTTTAATATGGAGACTACCACCCTCGCAAAAACTGCCATAAAATATAAATATAAAAACCTTTATTTACTGGAGTAAGTCTAATTGCAATCGCAATTATAGGAGAACGGTATATTCCTATAGATCGTTAAGGCCGTTTAAAAGCTTTATTCAAAGAGTGTGGTTCAAAACGGGGGGTCGCTTTCCTTTATTCTGGGGTCTGCGAATACGTTGAACGTAATCAGCGTCCAAAATAACCCGTGAGTCAGTCTGGGCAAAGGTGCTGACTTATTTCAGTAATCAGCTCGTCAAATTTTGATCTGGGCCGCGGTACATTTTCAAATTGGAGATGGAGTCGCGACCATAAAAGGTTGGAAACCACTGGATGTGGGGTGTTTATAAAGCTCCGTGGTCTTATCGGTAGGACATGAACATGACTTAACGATGTGCAATTACGCTGCCTGTATTTTCGAACTCATCATCCTCCATGACCAGCACTACCACTAACTCTGATGATGTGAGCGGAGAGTAGTAGTAATATATGGAACGACCAATATTATCGACAGAATTCATTCAAATAATTTAACGACCATATGCATATAGAAACCAGATTCATATAGCACCCCCCCCCCCATCCCCCCATAAGTTGCATCGATTACCCTATAGTGTGGGCTCAAAATCATTGCTTATTTGGGCGGGAAGGGGCTGAAAACATATGCTTTCGGTCCCAGTTACACAACGCACAGCCACATACTCCTGAACCGGATCATGACCATACCTCTGGTCTATGAGCAAAGCTTTGCTAGTGTGACGTCATAACTCATTTTAAATCCACTAGTGGGCGCTAAAGAGTGTCCGGAATTTGGGTTGCTGAAATATGGTAACCCTAATATAGATATAATATAAATATATTATGGAATGTGTCCTAGTGATTGAAATGTCGGAACGCCGAACGGCCCATTGTCGTTACATCGTTCGAGCGTACCACCAGGGTATTCGGTACCTTTAAGTGGCCTTAATTAACAGATTGCCAGTGGTTGCCATAACTACTCGCTTAGTTAGCGAAATACCAAGCTGGGACCTTTTGATCTATTACTATTCCCCTGATAGTTTGTTGATTTCATGGTTCTAACAAATTCACGGCATTCCGAGTCACTCCGAGTCCACCTGAGTCATTTTCATTTTACCTTCGAGTTAGCCCGAGTCTGAGTAGGCTAATTCTAAGAAAGGTCGCGTCCAAGTCCAACTAACAAATTTCGGTTTAGAAACGTCTAAGGATCAGATTTTGTCAGCATGAATTGGAAATGTGGCGAGATCGTGAATCTTCCACTGCACTGTAAAAAATAAAAACCTCGATTTACCGCGAAATGTTTGGAAGCACGGTAGCCAGGCATTTCGTGGTAATCTAACATTACCGTTAGTCAATGTAAATTTAACTTACACTCGTCCGGTAATCTCACTTTACANGCNAGACTGTAATGTTACAGTCACCTCCGGTATATCTAATCTACATGTTCTCCTGTACATTTGCGATCGAGACTGTCATTTTACCGCCTACCTACCTACATGCTGTCCCTGTAAATCAGGATTACATACCAGCTTGTAAATTCACGTACATCCANACCTATCGCAAAGCAACCCGANGCAAAAATATCGCAACATTTTCTTCACATCCCCAAAACGACATTGGAACAAACTGTATATTCATTCATGATATCACGATGAAGTGGTTATCGATGGAAAAGTATTGCTGCTGGAGGTCTAATTCTTCTTTAGGAGACATGCAGTAACACGAGTGGTCTCAAGAAAANGTGAATTAATTCCACCACCGGCCAAACTTCCAATTGTTTCTTTTTCTCGTTCTCATTCCTTCTGTGTAAGTAGTATCTTGCAGTTCCACTAAAAAGAATTCATGCGTAAGTCGCTATATAAAGCAAAGTTCCTAACCTGGACAGTGGACATGACATTATAAAGACTAAGACAAATAGGCTAACAAAAATATAACATGTTTTGAAGTACCGGTACTGGCACATTGTGTGATGACGGCTCCGCCTTTTACATGACATAGCAGAGATTCATGACTTTATCTCTGTATTGAAGCAAAAGGTTCCTAATTTAAGGTGGCATGTGTGGCAAACAAATCCAGCAGTGGATGAAAACATATCTATGCTATGGCCCGAAAATGACATTACCAAGCCAACAGTTTCAACTCCTCCGCAGCGGAGTATGTGGTCACTATATAAGTCGACAAATATCCCAAAATAGAACAGAGAATGCGGCGAATGAAATATATCAATNATGAAATCTAAGTCATCGAGGGCTGGTGTGCAGAGTCAGATATTCACGGTAACAAATACTATGTAGTACTTTATTACCTTTTAAGATGCGTATATTCCATTCAGCATTCCTAGGAATCTTCAACGATCGTGTCCACTTTCTTCAAGCACAACAAGCTTCGCTCCACCCTTTGCTCAAATCTCACTAATGGCCACTGGTCAGACGACACTCGAACGATTTCGAAATAAATGGTATTCATCCGCTGACATATGACACCAATAATATTTACTGGCCATGTTATAATGTTTGATCTGGGTCGTTTTTTTCCATACAGAAACATTTATCATTGCAAATAGTCCCTTTTTTCATCTAATTTCGTATAAATTGATATATATTCCATGTGTTGTTCACTACTTACTGTACTTACCTAACCAGACGCAGCTTGTGATGTCACAGTTGTGCGTTGGTTGTTTACTACGAATCTCAGAAAAAGCAGTCACCTAATGTAACCTATTACAGGTCGCCTTGTCCGCCATTAACAAATGGTCAACTGAGCATGCGGTGCTGATATTTCTAGTTTCCCCGAGCAATATTATACATCCTGAACTAATTTTCTAACTCATCAGCCTTATCCGTGACAACGAATGTAACCAGCGAGACTGGCCGTGGCCGTACAGGGCGTACAGCCATTGCCTTATAATATAATATGTCTACGGTGTACCACATTAGCTACGATTGTCAGTTATTTCTTGTACCCTACTAAGCTTAAATTGATACTAGGGCCAACAATTTCGGTATGACAGACCCCAGTCTCGCAAACGAGGTTCAATCAGGTCAAATCACCTCTAGAATGATATATCAGTAACATTCAGTTCTACGTATACATTGGCTGCAGCGATTTTGAAGCTGATCAATTTTGCCAATAGCCCGGCAAACTGCAGTAACGAGTAACTGTCAGTAATTTTGCGAAGAAATTCTGGTAACTTACTTTACAGCTATATTAAGGTAATATTACATATCAATATGTAAAATGACAAGCTATGCACAGTAAGTGGCTGCGACCGGTAATTCGTGGTAAAATTTACAGAGATTTCCCAGTAAATCTACCAGATTTTTTACAGTGTGCATGGTAGCATTTACAATTGATGTGATAGTGAAGTTTGATGAATAGTTGCAAGCTCTCGGAGAAATTTAAGAGAGAATTTTCACTGTATAACCTGAAAAGATATATGTGACACTTATATACTGTCAAATTAATAAAAATCTAAAATGTCGCCGCGGGCCGCACAAAATGCTCCGGCGGGCCACACGCGGCCCGCGGGCCGCGCGTTTGAGACCTCTGACTTAAAGTATTGCGAGTACTGACTGGGACGAATCAGAGCGCTTCAACGGCATGTATTCTCACACTGTACAGAGCTTTATGCCGAGTTATATAGCATGACTTCGAAGCATATTTGATGTCCTCTAATGCCGTTACACGCTGCATCACACATGTGGCAAAGCTCTGAAGGCTGGACTTTGAAAGACGCGTTACCGATCGAAGCATGGGCTCCGGTTTTCACCTGGCGCAATCTCAGGCCTTTATGGAGGAACCTCTGGCAGAGTCGTGAGCAAGTCACGTACCAGATTTGCCAAGCAGCTAGAATCTCTGTCGTTGAACACTAAACCACTAGAACCCTTTCGTGAAGGTACTCGCTGTCTGTCTTTAAATCCAAAACGGTCGTTATCCCCGTCGCTGGGACAGAACCGCACAGCCAAAATTTACCGTTTAGTATCTATATTCGACCATCATTAAGGTCTAATTGCTCTGAAGATTGTGAATTGGTGCTCTGTAATTCTGAACTGAAATATTGAGGGATATTTGTAATTTATCATACGTGAAATCGCGTACCAACTGTGAATGGGGGAATGGAGGCTCCTAACTGAAACACGGCCGACCTCACTGTAGCTGCTGTCGATTGAAAATCACAGACGTAAAGTGAGCCGAGCTACGAAATTTTTAGTAAGTCGATTTGACTCGAGGCAGTTTTTCAAAGCCGTAAAATGATTCGACTCGACTCGAGTCAATTTGTGTATTGACTCGACTTGTACTCTAGTCATTCTGCGTGACTCGAACCAAGTCATATGACTCGAGACTAGTAATGCCAAAACGGAACTTTCATCGTACCTTAGAAGAATATAGAAGTCATCACATTATTGGTATTTCGTCTATCAGTCCTGATAAGAAAATAGTGAAAGAAACTGCATGTTGGGACTAAGGAAAGTTACGATATTATGAATGCGATCCATTTTATATCACTCGAACAGAGTTGAAAGAATGGGTTGAATCTGATTTAACTCAAAGTGATCAGTAAACACAATGACTTTGACTCGGACTCGAGTCATAACCAATGTTCCCTCTAATTTTTCACGAGTCTGCGCAAATACGCCAACTCACTGCGCAGGCCCTTGAACAACAGTGCGCAACCAGGCCCGCCCCATAGGATAATAAACCGAACTTGTGGGGGGCTTTGCCCCCCAGACCCCCCACAGGCTACGCGCTTTTGACCGCTACTGATCATCTATGTCTGGTATTCGTTTAGTGGCGTTCCGACTAGACGCGCCAAGCGCGAAAATTTTCTATTATTCATGATCAAATCGGTCAATATCATCGGGAATTGCATATATTGATATCGATTTTAATCCTGTCTCTGCTCACGTAATCACTTTTACAGGTACAGCTGATCGAGTGAGAAAAGCTAGGACCCTTACATCATGCTATTTCGTGACCTCCTATCTGCAACGCCAAAAGATATTTAAATCTTGACATAAGTCACTCTGATTCCACTGCGACGATATGGTGACATAGGCTACTATAAGACAGACATACACGCACGAGAACGCACTTNAAATCAATACATGCGATCGATNTAGGCCTANCGCGTTAAAACACTGATGTGACGTCTTAATACCGNCAATGCACTCATTACTATCANNACATACAGTCAGATATACGAATATTCAATCAAATCTGACTGAAGCAAGAACAATATCAGCGTATGACCATATCGAAAGAAGATTCCCGTTCAAACGAATCTTCGTTTATCCATGTTATTTCGCCATTCCCAGAAAAGACTGCGCTATTGAAATGATATCAGTATCGCTCACGCGTACGAGACCATACTAGAAGACAAATCTTATTCGTGAGGCGCACGTCATTGCAAATTCTCATTTCTTCACGGAGCGTAATATTTACAATTATGGGCCGCACCTGTACCTCGGCTTCAGACTTCAGCGATAGTACTAATTGCCCCCGGCAATGTTCCCTCTGATTTTTTACGAGTCTGCGCGCTTGCGCGGTCCCTTGGAGAACATTGAGCAACGACTAAAAAAAGTCATCACTTCGGATTTATTGTGCGCAGCTTAGATTTTCTGTGCGCAGAGACTGTTTCAGCACTGCGCATTTGCGCACGTGCGCAGCTTAGAGGGAACATTGCTTGTGACGGAATAAATTAGTATATATAAATTTTTGAGTTGTGACTCTTTTAAGGCAACGATTTTTGATATGCGGCTCGCGCGTGAANCAGCTCTGCCCACCCCTGATCTATAATTATCAGCCAAAATATAGGATAGCATAGGAAGCATCAGAAAGTTCAATAAAATGATATGGATCAATACCCTACCCACATATATATCCAATATCCATGATATACAATTATAAGCGTAGCCTATGGACGATATTCGTTCGATTTATAGCACGCAAGAGGGCTGGTTGAGGTGTGCAAGTTTACGAAAACGTAAGCTATAAGCTCCGATCACTACGTTAACGATCAATTCATTAGTGATGCTTGAGTCAATCTGCATTTTTGAAACGTCGAGTCAAGTCAAGTCAAGTCATTTTTGCAAAGTGACTCGAGTCAAGTCATTTTTGCAAAGTGACTCGAGTCAAGTCAAGTCATACGAAAAAGGTGACTCGAGTCATCCCAACACTGGTAGAAATGTAAGGAGGGGTAGCGTAGAGAGGCAGATTATCTTCGTTTGCATCAGTGATAAGCTTGCGCGATGCCGAGAAACTGCAAGGATGTCGAGTCTGCACCACCGTTTTATCTCACCACGCAATCCGAGTGCGTTGAGCGTCTGACGGAGTAGTTACGGACGGCCAAGACAGACATTACATTGTAACTTCGAAGAATAGTAAAGTCACCAGTGTCACCACATGATTGGCATTTCGTCTATCAGTCCTGATACTTGGGAAATAGGCTAGGGCCAGAAACTGTTGGAACTGAGGAAAATTACTATATTATGAATGCGAGCCATTCTATATAACTCGAACCGAGTTGAAAAAGTGGGTTGAACGTGATTGAACTCAAAACTGAACACGTTAACTTGACCCGGTTTTGAATTGAAAATGACTCGACTTGAGTCGGAACTATAAAAGTGACTTGTGACTCGGTTACAAACCTGTTTAAACGTAGCAGCATGGCCTCGTCAGGAAATCTGGAATCTCCAGATTTAGGATAATGAGAACTCAATCATTACGATAGAAGAGGTAACAATATATCTGTTACTCACCGACGCACACCACAACAAGATCACTACCATAACAGCGCTAGCAGAGGTTCCTTCTGGTCCTGTATGTTGAGTTGATATGCACCATAGACACCAATAGCGGTACAAATGAAATATATTTTCAACATACTCATGCGATAGCGACTGCATAGGATACGAAGTAATCAAATGGGTAATGCTCTAAGACGACGTTATCGAATTACAATTTTTTCAGTAAACACTGCATCACCAGTTTGGAACCACCATACTAGTTTGATACAAGCACCGTTGTGTTCAAAGCTTGACTTGCTACTGACAAATGACGCTCATTTGAGCATAACAATCAAGAATGACAAGACATATGCAGGATCAGCAATGTAAATAATATCAAAGCATTTAGAAGACGGAGACATTTACTGAATAATCAAGACATGGAATTGTAAACAGATATTTTTCACACGCTCAACATTTGTAATCTGAAAAAATCCATGAAAAGTGCCAAGCGATCAGATACAGCATTCTACGATGAACTGCTCAAAACTGATTTGCATATGCATACAGAAACGGGATTTCTTCATCTAATTGCCTTCCCATTCGTGGTCGCAGTAACTTGGGAAAATGGGTTCGGCCGGAATGCCACGTCTGTTGAAAGACATCATTATAAGCGAGTGTGATATTGTCAAAATTGGGAGACAGCATCTCCAAAAACCAGGGTTATAATGATTCGAGTCATGAGTCGACTAGAGTTGCGATTTTTTGGTGACTCGACTTGACTCCAGCATTTTTTCAAAAGTGTAAAATGACTCAACTCACGTCAATTTAGGTATTGACTCGACTTGTACTTGAGTGTTATGCATGACTCAAACCAAGTCATACATTTCATTGTAACTTCGAAGAACAGTAAAGATTTCACATCATTGTTATTTCGTTCATCAGTACTGGTACTTGAAAAATAGAGCCAGAACCGCCGACCAGTGCTAACAATTACCATATTATGAATGTGAGGCATTCTCTATCACCTGAGAATAGTTAAAAAAAGTGGGTAGAATATGACTTGAACTCAAAACTGAACGTGAACACAACGACTTGGACTCGGGACTCAAGTCACCACACTATGTCTTGGAGTCAGACTGGAATCGGTGGCTAAGTGAATATGACTCAAGTCAATACTATGACTCGGTTACAACCTAGCAAAGTAGTTTGGGACAAGTTTGCATCACTTTTGTGAGACAAGTTGACCGAATACATTCTCGAAAATGGCACCTGTTTGTAGTGTCATTTGTGTTAGTTGCCAAGACGGATTTTACAATTTTGAAAGAAGGCATTTACAATCGACTGCTAAAAGTATGTCACAACGCTACCAAACCTACTTTTTGAAACTACATAGTGAAGTACTTTTCCGAACTCGTATTTACTACCCCCATTTGGTTTGGAAATCACTACATATACTTGTAATCGAGTAGCAACGCCACCACATTGACCAGATCTGCTCAGACCCAAAGCGATACCTTCAAGGTATTCCTCTTTTCATCTATGTATATCAGGCAGTAAGAATTTCTAAACGCCTGGAAAATCAGAGAGAAGCTTAGGGGAGTAGGATTAGGACATTGTATATTTTTGTCCTGGATACTTTTGCGGCATATACACCGACTCATGATATAGCCTACACACATACGATCCGTGCACCTGCACATGCATACCATGAGTGCATGATGCAGTGTTGGGATGACTCGAGTCATGACTTGACTCGAGTCAGACTCGAGTCACCTTTTTC
>KE605838.1:2301-13573 GCA_000444245.1 Botryllus schlosseri
ATATTGTCGGCTGACACTTGTCAGGGGTTATCGCCAGCATTATAAATCATATACGACTGTTGAAGTGTTGATATATACAAAGTTCAGTTGAATTCTCTACTAGTTAGTTGCTGACGATTACCCCTGACCCCTGTGAATATGAATGATATGAATACTGATTGTATACTGAAGTTTTGTACCTTCTAGTTAATTACTTATTTCAAATGCATTATAGCGTGACTTGAGTATATAGTTGTCGGCTGACTTTAGGGATGGGATGTTTGGATCTCAGTCACCTATACTATATATAATATAGTTTAACCTTACTTGTGTTTTTTTTGCTTTGGATATATAATTTTACAAGTACACGATGAAAATATCCAGCTCCGTAGCGGTATAGCCTACACAAATAACTGTAAATCGCACCGTTTTGCTTCGGATACCTGATCTGCAAATTGAACATGAAACTTGGACTCCGGTTTGAGAATTTGAACGTAAAGCGGACAGTGCGGCGCGTGTTCCTTGCACGCCATCGCGCGGAGAATGGTTTTCTGGTCTGCCGCGTCGCGATGCTCTTCTTGCCGAGAAGTCAAAATAAAACAAGCTTCAGCCGCGTCGAGCCTGAAGCAACAGGTGTACGTTAGACGGATTAAATTGCTGTGCGAACAGAGATGGAAAACGTGTTCTCAGCAATAAATTATACCCAAGAGTAGAAGAGGAAGCATCCCCTTGGAAAGCCAGATATTCGTAATGTGCCCATACTTGAGTAGGCCTACTGAGCAGCGTCGAAAATATGGAAAGTGCATCCGGACGTCACGAACACTTAATGGTCAATACAATAGTGTTACGAAGTGCTGTATTCAGATGTGGTCAGTAGCCAACCACATGTACGTTTTCGGAGTAGTCAAGTAGATCATGATTCGAGACTGCTACTTGGACAGATTTTAGGCAAAACTAATTACATTTTGCAATTACAATTTTGGAAAGTCGAAAGTAGTTTTGTGTTATGTTTGCATCACCTGTATGGGTGAAAGTGCCATAAGAACCCGGTATCCGATAGCTGATGAAGGAATATATCTTCGGAGATTCTGCCTATCTACAGACTTATTTTTGCATTAGTCTCGTGGATACATCTTGCAATTTCGAAGGCAGGAAACACCGGTTAACTGTTACAAGTATGACATCCCTAGACAAAATCTACTTTTTGAAACTTGAAGTATATTCAACATGTCTTGTAAATTGGTGCATTTACTTGTAATTGAGTAAGAATTTACGGAGTTAGTTCTACTTGTCCATGAGAAGTAACGCTGACTAGGCCACTTTGACCACCTCACGGTGCATTTTAATTGAGACGAAACGCACTGATTGCTGGCTGAAAAGTCATTGCAGTATACAAATGGAAAAAAGTCTGTAAACCAGGCTGTGTGGGTACAGAGAACGACCAATTGAGTATAGGCCTACTCAGAAATATCTCACTTCGCTCTCAACAAATCGCTCTCGCGCAGAGCCGACCCTTGTAGATAAATGACCCGTTCCGTCCAAATCGGGATTTGCATGAAAACCTTCAATGAGCCTTCCAGCTCAGTCGGGGATAACAGAACGACGTAATGCTTTTGAAAGGTTGGGTGGGCGTAGAATTCGTTCAGAAACTGCATGATCACGTCCAGACGAAGCTCTGGATCATAATAACAATGTATTGGCGGATTGCCAAAATGCTCGTTTTTTTCATACCCGTGGCGCATACGATTACATGCTTTTCCGTCGCGGCCCTCTGCCTGCTGTAAACCCCGCCTTGTTTTTGTCTTTGCGACCATAAATGTGCCAAATCCTCAATCTGTGAAGGACTTTACGACTTACGTATGGGTGAAATGGAGTTGAACAATCGTGAACATTGCCAGCAACGAAGTGCAAACTACTCAGTACACTCAGCATGCTATGTGTAGAAACTTGAGCTGGCAGAAATTTTATTTGCATCTATTTGCATCTTTTAAATGTAATTATAGCGAAGTTCCGATTCGTAACGAATCGGAGGTATAGTACCTAGAATCTTGAAAATCGCGACGAAAATTTGTTGGTCAAGTCATCATGCAGTCTATCTGTGAAATGTCACAGCTGTATTTTTTCGAGCTAGATGTAGCCTACAAGAACGCAAACAAACTTTTTAAGGAGACATTGTCTGGTTAAAGGTTGTTAAATTCTCAGTCCATATGGCAGTGGTCGGGAACCTATGGCTCGCGAGCCATATATGGCTATTTTGGGTATAAGATATGGCTATTTGCCAAATATTTATTTTTGTACTGAATTGATCAATATTGCAGCGACTAATTGATAAATTTTCATCACGGCCAGAATAATTATTCTCGTGGCAGTATAAACATGTCTCTGAGAGGTAAAGATAATGTCGTCCTCAGGTTTAGGGGCTCGGACCTCCTATTTTCAAAATCAGCAAATTTAAGTTACTGTCACGCCAGCGGCCAATATCACTCGCGAATTCTATGTACCCGACTCGAAATCTTGAATTGTACGATACGTTGATTAATCAAAGAGCATAGCAGACATGACGACGCCCATTTAAAAACCTAGTTTTCAAATACACATTGTCTTCCTGATCTACGCTGCGAAATGAACTGTTGTGGATGTGACATTCACAATTACAAACTCGAATTGCAAACAACGTCATAGCTATCCACGTTCTTGATTGGTAAGTATATGTATATAGCTCTGTGTAGTACCGGCGATCAAATGTATGGGTGTGGCGCAACGTTATGTTACCGGCAAATAGGCCTGCTTTGAGAATTGAGAAGTCGATAAGCATTTAGACTTTCGGAATCAGTGTGACAGTAACATTCGTTTATTATCAGTTATAATAAATTCGAAGCTACTCACGATGCAATGAGTTATCAATGGTGACTGGTGAGGCTTGGTCCATCTGTGCCTTACCTCTCGTTTCTAGCTTTATTTTCGAACAATAAATATCAGTTTTTACAAAGAAAATATGGCGTACACGAGGAATCCCGTGTAGTGAGTTCGAGTTTGCTGGCATGACGTCACGAATTTTCAATTGTGACGTAACAGTTGATTGGCATGTATGGCTCTTTGGAAGTTGAGATGGAAAAATAGGGCCTATATGGCTCTTCGGACAAAAAAGGTTCCCGACCACTGCCATATAGTAAGACGAACTGAAAACTATAGTATCTGCATTAACATTCTATGAGTTCGGAGAGTAGCACATAGCTTAGTATACAATCAAATGTAAGTGATTTTAACATTTTGAGCAATAATGCGACTCAAGATAGCTCACAAGAAGTCCAAAATGGCCGCGCCGCAGAAAAGTCTGGGCAACCTTGGGAAACGGCCAATATCGTTGCCATTGGTGGGGTTTAAGCCTTAACTGTCTAGCCCAGTGGTTCTCAACCTGAGGGGCGCGCCCCCCTTGGCGGGCGCGAGAAATTGACAAAGTCTGTATGAATTCTGACTAAACATGTGTTTCACCACCATTCTGAGAAGACGATTGTTGAAGATAAAACTTATTTCGTATTCAAGAAAGCTCGCCAAATTCAAACTCCAGCAGTCGCGCTTAACGGAGTATAGGCTGATTTCAACTTGATTTGAGCAAATTTTTGAAGTTCTTCGAAGATTTTGAGCAATTACCACGTGTAAGTCATTCATTACTTCATAGCTTTGGCTGGCGAACTGCACTGCTTAAGACAGACTTAGATGCAATATAGGTTGCCCGGTTTCGCCCTCAATTAGGCTACCCTAAATCAACACGATTTAGTTCAATTCCAAAACTAATCAAATTTAGCATGGCAGTACAGAAAGACGCCGTGCTCTTTGTAGTCACTACCAGCATTAGGATTAGTCTCAGTGTAACCTACCTTGAACTAAATTGAAGTCCTGTTCAAAGTTTTTTGCTCTTTTCCAACAAGTTTGAGGAAATTTGTCATAAATGTTAAAGACTTAACAGCTGGAATGCGGATTCAAACTTGGCGTAATATATACCATATGTATACTATTAGATCAGGGATGGGCAACCTGCGGCTGTAGAAGGGAATTTGTGCGGCCGTCGATACCAAATTCCGTTAGTATATGTGTTGGCGGCCGTCGACATGCAAATTCAAAATACGAATTCCCTCCCGAATTTTTAATAGATTTTAATTATTCTTGAAATTTTCTTGGCGCTCCACGCAATTCAACATTACGCCATTTTTCGATTTTAATATAGTAGCGGCCTTCTCAACCTGAGCCGGAATCGGAATCGTGTGCTCTCACGAAAGAAATTTGTCTATAGTACATTTGGGTGATTTCAATATATTTCCACTACCGATACATTCGATAATCCTGATGGGGGTCAAAAAATAACAGCATGCAACAAAGTGACTGACGATTGGCCCACCCGAAGATGCATTATCATCTATAACTTGCCCTACATTTTCGAAAGCACTCCCTCCATAAACTCTACCGGTGAATCTGATCACAAGGGCTTAGAAAGGATAAATATTTGATGGTAATATATGTGATACTGCTACTATAATTACGGAATTCATTCGTGAACCTGAAAAATTTTCGCGCTCGGCGCGACAATATGCTATCCCAGCAACTATTCATAACATTGCCACTCGCGATTTCGGTGCGTAAAATAGGCCGTTGTGAAAAGTATAATAGTCCGTAGTTCACCGGGAATTGATATGGACAGATTAACATAGGTATTTTGCGTCCAGTTAGTTCATTACGGCTATGCCCTGAAATGCGTCCTTAGGCTACATAAGTCATCGAAATGCGGCCGTGATTAGCAAAAAGGTTGCACACCACTGTATTAGATGATGTGCTATTTTTGACATGACGATAAGTGCAGGAGGGGTCAGAAGGGGCGCAAATTTTTTTACCATCGCCAAGAGGGGCGCATGTACAAAAAGGTTGAGAACCGCTGGTCTAGCCGTTGCCTGCTAATGTGCCTTGAACAGTGAACACTTGTCAAATTTTTCATCTCACAAGAATGGATTTCACGCGGCAATAGTCACGAATTAATTCAGCGACAAATTTTTGAGCGCGTAATCCGTCGTCAAAACATGCCGTCTGCGTGAATTATTAATAAAGCCTTAGTGCTATTAGAGCCCCGTTCGCGACACTATCGGTTCGACCTATTCAGACGATTCGCAAATTATTCAGGCTATTCCGGTTCAATGCTTTCAAAATCGGCGCGTCCTGAGCATTTGTTGGTCAGACTTAGGCTCTACTGATTACGTCGCCACTTTATATACCAACGGCTGCTTTGCGTTGGTTCTTAACCTTAACTAACCTGGTGAACCCCTAATTTTCGCATATAGTCACAAAACAAAACTCACCCATCATTACACTTCTGATACTGTACTATAGAACAGTGGTTCTCAACCACCGGTGCCTGCCCACGATGACATTCCTGCCGGTCCGCGGGGTATATTACAATTTTATACTTCAATTTCCAAATTTTATGTTGAAGGCTTGTCCATTGATAGAATAAATAACACGTAAAATTTTAAAATAATTCAGAAGTTCGTGAGGTAACATTAGGGCTTGAAACATGTTCGATTTGACTTAAAGTTCAAGACGTGTTATTTGACGAGCGGCAAGTATAGAACAGGTACGAGCTGACTCATCGCTAAACAGCGCAGTTTGCGCAATCATTCGTTTTCGATTCATATATTTTGTGTAGGACCGTAACTGGGGCATCTAAAACCGCNCGATTGGAGCAGGGTGGAGCTTGAAAAGTGCTCAAAACTATTTNGCAAATGAACCTAAATCATGGCGTATTTTTCTGAAACTTTTTCCAATATTTTTCAATTTCTTTTCGCGCTTTANTTTCACTAAATGTCCTGCTTATTAGGTGCCCTTCTCCGAGATATACGCATGATTTATATAAATAGGCATTTCGGCGTCNGCCANTACCNAGCCACNACGTACCAACCCCTAATGAAGTNTAGNCTAACATGGAACTNCGAAGGGTGTGCCAAAAATTCGGCAGCGAGAAAACCGATTCAGTCATTAGAATGATCGATAATATTCGGTATTGCCGCGATTAAGCTGCATAAACTCTCTGCATACACCGAGTAGAATGAATGTGCTCACAAGTACATTTAAAAACATCCACCGAACTGTAGGGTCTGGGGGTGAATCCTCCGGAGGTTTGACTTATCTCTCTGTTGGGGACCAAGACCAACGTTTTTGGGGGTTGGCTAACGAAGTGCTTTTGCGGGCCGGATTTCCGAATGGCCGGTATGGTTGCTGCAAGGTGTTTTCCTGCGGCACACATTGTATTTGTAGTTGCCAGAATAACGTATGCGTCTGATGGAAGTGGGTAATGAGCAAGGTAGCACGGCAAGGTGCTCCTTTCGACGTGATTCGAGTTGGCGTGGTCGGTTAAACCCACGGCCTTCGGCGCGAAAGACTGTAAACGACTCTCAGCGGTAGCACGTTTAAAGGATAAGACAATTTTACCTCGAGTCAGCAGACTGAATACCATAAAATCACATGGATGCTAAAAACGGTTGCATACTTTATATTTTGGCTTCATTTCAATTTTCGAAGCGCACTGGTCCGCCAGACATTTTTTAAAATTTTACCGGTCCGCGAGGTGTAAAAGGTTGAGAACCACTGCTATAGAATACCGGTTAACAAACGCTCTGCGCATCAACATCAGTGTTAAAGGAATAAAACTATTGAAGTTTTTTGAAGACATGATTTATTATTATTATTATTATGTATAAAAACATTTAGTGGTGCTTTTCGCATCGAAGGTTTTTTGCACCACGGCGATTTAGACATTTTGATCAATATGATAGCAAGAAATTTCATGAAAACACAAAATGAGTATACGTAGTAAAACGCGACGCTTTGACTATCGTATAAAGTCCAGTAAATCGGTGATAATGTTGCTGTCCGTTAAAAGGTTAAAGGGGTATGATTTACACACAAAACAAAAAGATTAGAATGAATGTCTACTTCAAATCTTTTCTAATGCTGTATAAGTTGGGCACGTGTCTTAACGGCCAGCTAACGCCTGCGACCGGCTCAACGAAACCCAGGGGTTTGTGTGGACAGCGGATAAGGACCACTCCCTTAAGACCATGTGCATTAGCTGACGTAATGATAGAATTGCAATTTCGAAAAAGGGGATATCTGAGTCCAGAGTCCTTAAGTTATCGGAATATTATCATTACCTGAGGCTATAGTAACCTACCATACAGCGTGAGTGATGTTACTGCATACCTTGCTTGGAAGTACGCTAAGTGCTACCACGATGGTCACCATGATGACTACTCTCGACGGCCATATGGTTGGCGTGATATCGCCGTATCCAACAGTGCTGAAAGTCACAATTACGAACCACGTGGCATCAAATACGTCCATACGATTTTTACCGGCTCTCTCGAAGTGTTCGACCAAGCAAATGCTGCCAATGGAAATGGTAGTCAGATTATCTCCACTGATATTGAGATAGGTGCGGGGTTAAGTGCGTCAAAGAGAACTTTATCGAGCTAAAATAATAGAGGTTCCGTATAGATACTGATTTAGTACATAGGAAGACACTTAGTGCTATAAGCTACGGAAGCTGATTTTGTCTCCAAATAGCACCACCGCCGTAAAGCCTATTCCATGCAGTTTGCACGAGATTGATAATAATGTGACCGACAAATGAGTGTAGTGTTTTGCAATTTAGTTATAGGCTTGTTAGAGTAGCTTGAAAAACTGGGTGAATATGAAATTAATATGAGATATCTTATTCCGCCCCCGTCCGTACACTCCTCACAGTATAGTGGTCTGTTGCGAAAAATATAAGACATTTATTCCCGTAGCATGTCACATCTCAATAGACCAGCGTATGAATGAGTTGTTATAGATACCCACTTTCTAGCTATTCCATATTATTTGGTGTTCCTACACAGGGCCGAAACAGTACTTCGTCTGCCCCTGACGAGTGTCAGCCGAAAATATCTGGATTTATTTCAATCAATATGAATATACAACTCAATTGTTTATTAAATTTCTCTACCTCCAAGAAGCTTTTCCTATATGCCGATGATAAAAACGATAGAGTAAAAGACATTTCTAATCCAGCAGTTCTTAACATTTTTTCCTTCAGCGCCCTTTTTCAAAAAATTATATCTTACAAAAATTATTATTTGTGGAAATATACGGTACACATTTTCGTTATATTTCGCGCGAAGCGCGACGAAAATTTTGGAGATTTGATGACTTTAGTCAAAACTAAAAACTTGCAAAGAGAACTCTGGATATATACAGAACTATATATCCACATGAGAACTACTACATCACCTGTACTGCTATGCCATTTATCTTTGACGCCCCCATAGCGTCCCAGCGTCCCCAATATCGCCACTTCAAAATCTAAATCGCCCCCTGGGAGGAGCTGGCAACAAGGTTAAGAAGCACTGCTCTATTCAATACGACGGCGACAGTTGTGTTGTGTAGCCTACATGTACGTCATAATACAGCATGTAGTGTTTAATCGACGTGAGAGATTTTACGCCGTGGCCTCTATGCAATATAAATATTAAATACTCACCAAGTAATCAGAAGGGCTAGTATTGTCGATAAAAGAATGCACATCTGGTTAAACATTGCACTCTTTTGTCTTTGCGTTGCTCTTTGAAGATCGTTCTACAAATGAAAGCGAGATGGAAACTGGTTTATTGGTTGCCCGCAACCGCATAATCCAAAGCTGCGTTACCATCATATCGTTCAGTCCACTGTTTGCCAGCCAGATGTTAAGAAATACGGGGGCGAAAATGCATCGCAGCTCGTGCCAAAATAGCTGAAAAAATGAACTACATAATGACAGGTTTGATAACCAACTGCTGTAAGATTGGCTAAGTCAGCGGGATCATTTCGAAACGCAGCGGACAATAACCCAAATAGATATATTGGTAAATTTCCCACTGCTCTATGATGCAGAGATTTATGAAGAAAAGTACATTGAACTACAATGTCATATTATAGCCTACATTCGAAGAACTACCGTTGGAATCCAAGCCACAATCAACAGGCTGCTAAACTATGTGATGTACTCCTGTGTTAAATTGGCTATATTACATATAGCCTGAAGGATGAATGAGACCCACTGTAGTGTTAAGTGAATCCGTGATTAGTCATTAGATATTAACAATAACTTGATATGAATCAGAATTTCCGATCTATAATGTCCAGGAGATATCTTACCGACGCGATGAATGGACCGGTGCATATTAGTTCCAGTAAATTGTTAACAGTGAGGACGTTCTGAGTCAGATTGCCTTTGTAATTCACGACAATCGACAAAATGGCGTGAATGAAGCATATTACGGCGAGAACAACCTGCAATAGCAAACTCTTTAGTCTTTATCATACGTCTCTACAACTGCATTCTACAGTTTGAAACGTTGCTAGAAACGCTATTACAGGTATCATCTATATGATATGACCTGTATTATCCAGACTTCGAAGCGTCTTTCGACCCACCCAATCGATGCCCAACTGAAGATATACTGATCCGTCCATGTGGGGTTGTCGGCACCCTCGGTCCAATTACGAACGCATTTCCCGCAGCTGATGAAGATATAAGGCAGTAAGACAGTTATGTAAGACGAATCCGAAAATATTCGGTTAAACCGCGGCTAAACAAATAGCGCGGATTTGAATCGATGGTTTTATAGTCGGCCGTTGCCTCCAATTGATTAGATGTGATCAATTCGATGTGAATTAGGATATGCTTGCTTGGACATGGACATGTTTGCTCTGCGTGTAACGCAATGCTAATGGGTAGAGCGATTTCTTTTTACCTAAAAAACTGACGATTTTGACCCAAAAATCAAAATTTTGACATTTTTTGACCTTGAAAAACTTAATTTTGACCAACTTTTGACATAACCTATGCAAATTAGATGTTTTCCCACATAATGTTAGAATTGTACTACTCATCTTCTGTCTGTCCTTACGAAGTACTTTGGCATGAAAAAACCTTTTTCACTCAAAAACTGACGGTCCACCGGTCCGCGAGGTCAAAAGGTTGAGAATCAATGATCTAGCTAGGTTCTAGAGCCAAAACTTATTTTGCAGACCAACACAACGTGGAATATGTTCTGGGCAGATTATTTCAACTCAAAACTTCAAAACTAATTCAGTACTCCTGAAATGTTGAAGTACGTCGTTATACCGACCACGTCTGCATATTGTTCAGCATTCAGCAAGCTTACCAGTTGGTGGCTATGGAAGTGTCCTCGATGGCTCGAAACAAATAAAGCGCGACCGTCAGGAACTTTAAAACGAAATTGAACAGTCGAATGCGTAAGCCTGTAAAGATATCCCGAATAAATCGGCGACCCCACAACCGGCCAGCAAACGGCAAGTACCAACTTGTTCGTTGATTCTTAACGAAATAAAATCGGAGCCTCTCAATCCACGTTGACTCGTTCACGAAGAACTTGAGCTGAATTCTGGAATACATGATTGGATCTATGGTCATTCAAAAATCATGATGAGATATATGCGGGGATATATGAAATCGCCACCGGTTGATACATGAGACGTGTAACGAATATAAAAATAACGGTCGTTCGAAATTAAATCCGGGATCGAAATCTGTAACACTATAAAGCCCGTGGATATCTGCAAAG
The DNA here is from genome assembly GCA_000444245.1 of Botryllus schlosseri. NCBI lineage: Eukaryota > Metazoa > Chordata > Ascidiacea > Stolidobranchia > Styelidae > Botryllus > Botryllus schlosseri. Next base: position 12,930 of record KE605838.1, read on the forward strand.
AGTTGCGACAAGACAACCAGAAATGAAGGAAACTCTGTAAGATAATTCTCCACACTTCTAATGGCGTGTACTGTATGTATTGTACAGTGTACACTAGGGCTCTTCAAAAATGACTTTTTTTTTGTCAAATCGTACTGGCTACTTGATAAAATTGTTAGGTTACCTAATTTAAGCCTACACACAAAATTTGGTTCAATTCCAGCCAGTAACCGCTTTGCTACAGGAGAAGAAAGTTTCAATTTATTATCTAAAATATATAATAAAAAATTTGAAAATTTTCTGTTCACCCCATGAAAGTGTTAGGCTGTCTATAGAAACGATGCTCACCAAATTTGGTTCAATTCCAACCAGTGAAAGCGGAGTTATTGCCGTCGAAAAATTTGGATTTCAATAAAATAGTAATTACGGTGACCGATTCTTTGTTTATTTATTATAGTTGTGCTCACCGTAAATACTATTTTATTCAAATCCAAATTTTTCGACGGCAATAACTCCGCTCCCACTCGTTGGAATTGAACCAAATTTGGTGAGCATCGTTTCTATAGACAGCCCAAAACTTTCATGGGGTGAACAGAAAATTTTCAATTCTTTTGTTATTTATTTTTATATAATAAATAGAAACTTTATTCTCCTGTAGCAAAGCG
>ATSW01010054.1:0-10046 GCA_000444245.1 Botryllus schlosseri
GAGGTTCAATCAGGTCAAATCACCTCTAGAATGATATATCAGTAACATTCAGTTCTACGTATACATTGGCAGCAGCGATTTTGAAGCTAATCAATTTTGCCAATAGCCCGGTAAACTGCAGTAACGAGTAACTGTCAGCAATTTTGCGAAGAAATTCTGGTAACTTACTTTACAGCTATATTAAGGTAATATTACATATCAAAATGTAAAATTACAAGATACGCACAGTAATTGGCTGCGACCGGTAATTCGTGGCAAAATTTACAGAGATTTCCCAGTAAATCTACCAGGTTTTTTACAGTGTGGGGGTCGATCATACATAAAAACACTTGATAACCAGGCGGTATGTATGTTGGTGAGAGGGATCTAATTGAATAGTGATCTACAAAGACAACGTCGCGGCGCCAAACGCGTCGCATAAAATTTCACAGGATAATGAGAGTTTTACGGGCTTGAGTATCCCGCTATTGATCAGTCTGGGGGTGTCGCTAATCTTTATTGCCTAACCACAGAGCCGTAATATAGACAACGCGGTAACACTGTATATTTCAAGGGTGTGCAAAAGCATATCTGTTCTACAGCAGATCGACGCAAATCGCAAAATTACTATACGATCGACACCAACATGGTATACCATTTTACACACAGCGGATTGATTACGCAGGTGGTGACCAGGTTTTGATCGATTTTTAATGAGGTCGGGCACAGGACAAAGTGGTTTGAGATGTAAATTGAATTTGCTTCACTGAAATACACAAAACAATACCACATTTTAGGTACCACCCCCCGTTTTTTTTCAAACTCTTTCAAATTGCAAGCCGCAGCCAGATGGACTTTACTGTCGGGTTGTACTGAATCTGAAACGTGTCAGCGGAAAATATCGTGGGTTATTTCCATATCTGTATATTATTTCTTCGGTTTGTGTGTTGTGGACTTGGGTGAGTAATGGTGTCACGCTACTGATTCGAGTACTCGGTACTTGTGCTATATACTCAAGTCGTTTTAACTTACTCCTCAACCGTTTCAGGTGAAATTACCTCTTTACACGTTTGACTTTAAAAAGCAGAAAGTAGTTTTGTAATGAGTTTACTCCACTTGTATAAAGTTATCAATCAGACCTACACCAGAATCCTACGTTTGAATAACAGGATTATGCGAAACAGCAAGATAGACCCTACCCGTCTCTCGTAGGCCCCCATTTCGCGTTACTCATCGTCTTTTGGGTATTTTAAGCTGAACCGGAGGATAAATTAGCACAACATTTGTACGGAGAATATTTTCCTAGAGAGGGAGGACGTACGGCAACCTCCATTAGTATCAATGGGGGCATCAAAAATATCGCATTGCCGTCAACCTGACTGAATATACGAGTTTTCTCAAGCAGCTGATAGGACTGACTTCGATAGAGTCACACTCGAGTGATCACAGCTGATTTGCGCACATCACACCGAAATTACAAGCACTCGTACGACAAGCGATGAGAGCCCGTCAGTGTGATCATCGGTTCCGTTGTAAAACAGAGTGAATTTATCGAATACCCCAGCGTCTGGCGGGTGTATCACTAACGAATTCCCCCACCCTTTTAGAGCTAGTGTAAAAGGCCATAGCTCCCCGATCATCCTGTTACAATACTAACAACTCTATCAAAAAAGATGGCACGTAACAGTATCTTGTGGTCGATCAGCTCTTCATCATAATATGAAATTCACATAAATACATACCGTTGGAGTCGCTGAGGGCTGTAAAGTTGGTATCGTTGTGGGATAAGATTTTATTCATCCTCAAATGACTACGTTCTTTGTTGTGCTAAACACGATTGCACTAACAACACATGCACAGCCCGCCAATAGGTCGCTGCAAAGTTTCGCTGCACGCAGAACTAATATGCCTTGTATGGAGGTGATCACGAGCCGGTCTTTCCAAATATCTACTCAAAAGTGGTGGGGCAGACTTGGTGTAGACGCATGGTCACTTATACCCGATACTTTTGTTCGAGGCAAACGCTGGGAATGAGACGGGTGAACCCAGTTTTCGATTGTGGTATGTGTGCATGGAAAAATACAGTACAATTACTAGGGTTATATCACACCTCAAAATACTTTCGTGTCTAAACTTGCCCTATGGGTCAATCAAGGCGACTCACACAGATATTCCAAGTTTATCCTTGACAGCTGTATTACTGGTTGAGTGTATTTTTATTGATGATCGACAACCGCTAGCTGTCGCTATTGCACAATTTACATATTTGTTATACAAGGGGGCGGGCAACTTCTTCAGTCGGCGGGCCGAATATAAGAAAATTAGGTACTTGGCGGGGCGAGTTGTTGAATCGATACATTATTCGCCCATTGATCGCCGTATACGTGGGATAAATCGTGTTTAATCAATGTATTTTAACGACCGCAATGTCACTGCAAAGCCATATCTCGCCGATAATAACGAAGACAATGTGGGTTTGAGAACAGCCTTGTTATACAGGCACCGCCGTGTCTCCTTCTCTCTAATCAATGAACACACCGTTCAACCCGTAAATAAGATTTACAAATTACTGGATTGCTTCGAAACTACATTTTGGCTCGACAATTTTATGGGGACCTACTCTTTATAATTAGGATAGAAAGCGATTTCACGATACCGACATTTCTTTTAAACTACTTCTACTTGAGTACTTCAAAGCTATATTTTGTGCTTTCATTTGAAGTAAATGTAGCATGTGTTGTAAAGCGCTCCAGCTATCTCGATAACCTCGCCAGAATGCGTAGTCTCGTCTGGATCTGCAGTACCTAGTACGTTGTGTATACACAGAGAGGGATTGCAGTGGCGACTTGCTTCAGTCTAGTAACGGACGATGTCGATTTCACACGCATTCCAAAGTACATCTTGTGAGAATGATGTACCACCACCCGGCTACGCCCCCGTATCCACGTAATAGCCTGCACAATACCATCATAGCGTCATTTTTTTTCGATTTGGCTACCTAAATACCCGACTTTCGTAATCTAGGTCTACATTTTGCGTTACTTGTGGTGTTTTTTGGCTATGTTAAGCTAACAAGGAGGACAAAATTGATAGAAAGAGAGTACATTTGGTCGAAGGGAGAACATATCTGGAAAATGGAGGACATATGCTCCCCTAAATGAGGCCGCATGACGATCACCATGTTACTATACTAACGTAAACAACCCTGTCAAAGGACTCGTACGAAATATTATCGTGTGAACGTGGTGGATCAGCTTTTCATCTTAATATGAATGAAATTTACATAGATATATCCCGTTGGAGTTGTTGGCGGGTAAAGCTCTTATCGTTGTGTGATTTTGCCAATATGGCTGGGTGCCAGGGTGCCAAGGTGCCAAATCTAATTGCACTAATAACACCTGTACAGACAAACAGAAGTCCGTCAATGAGTCGATACAAAGTTTCGCTGTACGCAAATGAATGTACAACGACACCCCCTTACAGCATAACTGTTTTGTCTGGACGGGGGTGGTCACGATTTGTTTCCGGCGCAGATTTCATCAGTTTTGGTTAAACCCGGACTGGATGCGGCCAAGTGTCTTGGAGAGTCGGATTTATGATACATTTTACCAGCCTAATACATGGAAATACCAGGCCTTTACGTGCCAGTCGGATTTTTTGGACTTTGATTTTGCAGCCCTATAGTCGCAGTGGATTCCGATTTTGAAATCTCCCACTCTACTTTACACCTCACCTCAGGCTATAGATCGCATAACGTATGATCTACCACAATTCATTGCCATTATTGCACCACCGAGCGCGTTTCAGCCAAATAAGGTCAGCCCACTGATCCTAACGGGTCATTGTTATGGCTATTGTGTTGCGGTTACCCGATTGTTCTAAACAATGCCGATATTTCAGACTTGGAGGACATATTCTAGGTGGATCAGCACACGATCAATATTTTAATTTATATTTTCGGAATCGGTGCAACAGTAGCTTTCGATCAAGACCAGATTCAATAATTTCTGCGCTCGGGAAGATAGCTTTTGGATTGCCAGAAATCCTACAGTCGCTTACGCAAAACAATTCTTCATTCCAGCCCCGGCGAAGCTGCAAAATTGGTCGTTGCCATTCCATGTTTAATTTCTATAGTAACACTCTGTCGAGTCAATATATCCGTAGTATGATGCTGCAAATATGCTCGGCGGTGTTGGCATAACATGTGTTGAGGATATGTTACGGCACACACGAGCACAACTGATTGTCTGCAGCGAAATTAGTCGAATTTGAACGACAGTGCGTGGCTGCCGAAGCAATAGTTCCTTAGCCTGATATTGTAAATATGCTTTGAGGTGTTGGCATAACAAGTGTTGAGGATATGTTACGGTACACGCGAACACAACTGATTGCCTATAGCGAAATGAGTCGCTCTCGAAAGACAAGTGCGTGGTGAGCTCGCGATCGATCGTACATACCGTTAAAGCATTAGTTCGACAACTGATCGATTCAAGTTGTACATCATGTACAGCATACAAAAATAATATGCCGCGGTAAATTACACATCATTTACAGACACCGGCATGATTACGCTTGACCAGACGTGAAACAGTAAAAGAACCCATCATAAATACATTGTTTGGTTGGGACTGTCTGTCCTAAGACGCTAGAAAGCGGTAAAGGTGTGGAACAGCAGTTGTTGCTTGCACCAATTACTACAATATCGGAAATTAACACGTTGATGCGAGTCAAATTGAGAATGAGCTATTTCTTTAATTACTTATTATATTCTAAATGTTACTTTATTCAAGTTAATCTATGTCGGGGGCGCCTAATACCTATTTCTAATACACGACATTCTTTCTGGTTCTCGATATGACTCAAAATGACACACATACTTATAACTAGAACAGATAATTTCTCCTTACTATTTAAGTCGACAACAAAGCAAGAGCAAGTACGACAGTATGGAACAGACTACAAGCGTCACTATGCACAGGCGAACGTATAGACACCTAAAACACGCACCAGGATCTCACCGATCAGGAGAAAACTTTATTGACGTCACGACCGGCAATTATTCCTATGCCCCACCGTACACGAAATCGAGTCAATCGCGAAACGACAAGTCAACCAGGGTGGTTTGACAGGCAATTATTCCCAAAGCCCCGTCACGAAATTGGACCACAAAACGATAGGCCAGGGCGATTTGTAGGCAGGCAACTATTACCAAGCCCAGTCGCGTACGACCGGAGTCAGCTGTAGTTTCGTGTCCTTGTCCAGAGGTCAAGCGAGGCAGATTAAATCATGAGTGGAAAAGTACAAGTAGAATTACTAATCAATAAGTTTCACGTCTGACCTGGGTACAAAAGGTCAATCGATAGTCGTAAGCTGATTACGTTCAACATATTCGCAAACCCCAGAATAAAGACAGGTAGAATCAGGAGGCGAGTGGAAAAGTACAAGTAGAATGACTCAAGTCTCATGTCCGAGTACAAAGGTCAATCAAGATTCTTTGTTCGTTTTCTCTCTATTGGTAATTATTCCCCCTTTTTGATTGCCGCACAGTCAGAAGGGAATTCCCCTCGAGTATTGCTGCAAAATTGAGAATGAGCTAATTCTTTAATTACTTATTATATTGATAATCTTTGTTTGTTTATTATAAATCGCGAATGGGCGCGTCGTGCACATTTATATAACTACTAACATTGGCCTAAGATCGCGCTATAGACGGCCCTGCCCGTTCGGGGACCGTAACTGCTGCACCCCAAACCCCCTAATTAAGAGGGGCCCGATCTCGAAGGGGACCCCAAAGTATTTCGTGAATTAACATAAATCATAGAGTATTTTTTTTGGAAATTTATGCAACTTTTTACAAAATTTTTCACGCTGCGCGCGATGTAATATTATCAAATACATTTATTATTGGGTACCCTTCCCCCAATGAAAATCACGCATGATTTATAGAAATGGGCACTTGGGCATCGGCCATTACCGCGCCACGACGCACCAAGACATTAAACGTTATAGGCCATGTAACATGCGACTCCGAGAAGTGTGCCAGAACAATCAGCAGCGAGAAGACCTTGGCCGAAAAGGACTGTCCTTGTGCTGACCGAAAACTTCGATATAACATACATATATGTTTAATTGTCCACGGGCGCCTAAATGGCTGGCGCCGAATATTCCTGTCCTGGTGATCTGAGCCCCATAAGACAGATGCCATCTCGAGGGAACATTATTTGCCAGCAAAGAAATACCAATTTGAAATCGTGTACATATTTTAGTTTAGTACGTTTGGGCGATTTCAATATCTTTTGACATAGCCTACCAGATAGGAGGTCACGAAATAGCATTATGTAACGAAGTCATTATACCAACGGGTAAGTCCGAAGATGTTTATCATTATTTAGTGTTCCTACCTTTTCCACCATATCTCACTCAGCTTTACCGGTAAATCTGATTACGTGGGCAGAGAGGGGATAAAAATTGATAGCAATATATATGCAATTTCCTGATCATATTGACCGATTCACTCTTGAATTATAGCAATTTTTCGCGCTTTTAGGTGAAAAAAGCTCAGTCACTAAAATGGACACGAGGACAGCCAATATAGATGGAACGTAACAGTAAAAATCGTACAGCCTGAGGAGGGTCTGCGGGGCGCAGACCCCCAGAAGTTCGGTTTATCACCATATGGGGGGCCCAAGACCAACGTTTTAAGGGGGCTGACGAAGTTCTGTTACTGTCCTGCATATAGGCTACATATGGCCAATCGTCAGTTGTCCACATAAGTGCCTAAATGGTCGGCACCAGACTTGTACAAACTACTGGATTTAAAAAAAAACGCAACTATAACTGGAACTACTCAATTTTTGAAACTCGCAACTATAACTATAACCGGAACTACTAACTTTCAAAATCCGCAACTAAAACCATAGTCTTTATAAATGCTATGCTAGAACTATACTAACTTTCAAAATCAGCAACTTAGAACTATCGACCTAGTACTACTCACTTTTCAAAACCCACAACGATTAGTCTACTACAGGGGTGGGCAAACTTTTGAGCTCGCGGGCCGCATTCAGCATCTGAATCCATTCGCGGGCCGCACTATATAACACTGGGGTTATAAACCAAAACGCAATATTGGCATTTGATAGTGAGGACATGGAGATACATGCTTATTCAAAACAATCCAAACATTGTTTTGATGATATCGTACACCCGTCAGAAACAGTGGCGAGATTATAGGCTGGTCGAACTCAATAACCATAACCATGTCCACATTCAAGTCGAAATACAAGCAATTTCTTCTAAATGAATGCTAGCCAGTCTTAAGGATTACCGGATCACGACCTNACNTCGACCTCGCCCTCCGCCNCATACCACCTCATTTTGTCGCTTGCGTCTTACATTCTCTGCATTNCTTTTCATTCAGTGTGCATGCCTCTTCTNTANTTCGCCTACGCTAATGTGGGTGTCTGANATTAAAGGCTAGGCCTACTCCAAGTTGTTTCGACACCTTTCTATCTTTTCATTGTATCGCAGTCTTGTGATGTTTTGAAACGATGAAAATANTAATAAACCTGATTGATTGACAGTCATAGTCACTTTTACGCAAACGATTCAAAGATTGCCTACCTTCACCAATATGATATCAGCCTGCCTATTTCTTGATCTAAGCTCACATATGATATGCAGGTTGGCAACCGCTGACCACTATACCCAGCTTTGACACTTGCTTGACATAACAAAACATAAGAAAACTATGACAGCTTATCTAACTATTCGGACACCACTGACTGTGCTCTGTGCCTGTGGTGTTATTGCAAATCATCAGAGATGAGCGGATTCGGAACTTCAATGTCCTAATCCAATCCAAATCCGAAGCTGCTAATCCAAATCCTAATCCAGAACTTTTGTATATTCAAGTCCATGTCCAATCCTAATCCGATATAAACTTCAAATTCAGTAAAATGTTCTTTCACAACCAACAATTCTCTTGATTTCAGATAACTTGACACAGAGCTGCATATCTAATGTCCATTGACACCGAGTGTACCATAGTGTAGTGTGCCATAAGTACAAATAAATTTTGTCGCCACCACACGACATATCAATCTGCCAGAAAATCGGTAAATCCAATCCAAATCCTAATCCGTTCAGAAAAAAATCTCTAATCCTAATCCAATCCAAATCCGACAAAATTTCACAAATCCTGTTTTTTCAAATCCTAATCCTAATCCATGCTCATTGCTCAATGCACAATGCTCATTGCTCATCTCTACGATGTTCAGGAAAATCATTGTGAATGTACAATGACAGCACTGAATTTTTACTGCATATATAAACAATAGGGCTGTTCAAAAATAACCTTTTTCCCTGAATCTTGCAGGTTACTTGATTAGATCGTTAGGTTGCCTTAAAAAACGACGCACACCAAATTTGAATTCATTCCGCCCTTATCGTCATATCACAAAATGCAACCAGGATGCTAGGAAACCTAACGGATAATTTGTTGGCATTGAAGAGCAACAATTATGAATGGGATGTACATCACGCAGTACGCAGTTTATTTTTAGTCGAGCTCAGCTTTGCGTCCCCTTCAGATGCTTTCGATCATGCCCCCGAGGGTGGTGCGCCCCCGTTTGAAAACTACTGCCTTCGAATTATCATGGTGAAATTTACTAAGAAAAAGTTTAATGAAGTCCCTGCATTAATTCGATTTTTAGTACTAATTTTATCAATATTTTTAATAAGTTTCTTTAGACTCTCGCGGGCCGCACAGAACGGTGTGGAGGGCCGCATGCGGCCCGCGGGCCGTAGTTTNCCCACCCNTGGTCTACTAGAACTAGAAGTAGAATTCCTTTCAATTTTCTGAGGTTTCCTATTCTCTATTTTGGCTTAGACTTAGTTATGCTATACAGTTACTTTGTTAGTTTTGCATTTCTACGCATNCGTGAGTGATACGAAGCCATTTTTGCATGTATANTTAACTCTATATTCGTCCCTCGATTCTAAATGAATGGCAGCTTTCCAACAGCTGTCAAAATGCATTGACGCAATTTTGGCTCGTACTTCGAAAACTCAACTTGACTTTGTGACTTGACTCGTGACTNGACTTGACTCGACCTGACTCGAGTCACCTCCAAAAATCGAGTGACTTGACTNGANTCNGCATGTGCAATGACTCGAGATGACTCGTGACTCGAAGGTAGTGACTTGATCCCAACACTGATAGGAGGATGTCGAACGCCACGTAGTTGCGATCCTTTTAATCGCATATCCACCAGACATCCAAGGTGGGTGCCTGATTCCATAGACTACTCCAAGTCGCTTCGACACCTTCCTGTCTTTTCATTGTATCGCATTTTTGTGGTGAACTGATAAAAATGCGAATAAACCAATGATCTAACATTCTATCGTATCATGGTCCAATGCATACGGAGGTCGTGGATCATTGATCGTACATTTCAAACTACGCCGGGCAATTTTAGTAAACAATCGATTCGTGAATCGTGAGTCGGAACTAGAAACGAGTATCGAAATCGAACCACTGCTGCGTATTTAGTTTGAGGTTGAGGATTGATTTTCTCGTCGTATCGTATCTGCTAGCCATCGTGGACGTATAGCCAAGAGTTTACAGCCATTCCTCCGGTGTTAAGTCATATGTCTATGTAAGTGATTAAAAGACAGTGCGGGGTTCAGCTCGGTTTATTAGCAATTTTTATCAGTTCAATACACCAGAGATACAATGAAAAGATAGGGACGTGTCGAAACGACTTGGAGTATTCTTTGGGAATCAGACACCCACCTTGGCCTAGGCGATGTAAAGAGGAGGCATGTACAATGAATGAAAAGTAATAGAAGAGAGTATCGCATTATAGTTAGAGACCTGGAAGGGGGTGTGTGTTTTGGATGTTTTGAAAGAAAAGGGGCAGTGTGAACAATATAAATCAGTTTGAAAAATAAAGTAATGAATTTTATGTCCAGTAGGTGTTGTGCAAAAGGGTTACGATAGCACTTATAAATTATACAGTTTCGGAGTGGCCCACATATGTTCGATTGCGATTACCTAAAAAAAA